>JAPZEA010000011.1:7978916-7996787 GCA_029783685.1 Heniochus monoceros
TGGATGGAATCATGATCTCACATCCTTTGTGAAATTATAATGTGGACACATTAAACCTGCTGTGAACACCTTCCTCTGCGCATGAAAGCATGTCTGCTCAGATAATATTCAGAATATTCAGAATCATTTCCACAGATGTTTACAGTAGAAACCTCTAAACTGTCTATAAGTGTAACTGTGGAGAGAAAAACACATGCTTTCATATATTTTTGCTTGATTATTTTCCTACATTTCACTGCTGACAGGTTGTAGTTTTTAATCCTTTATTTTCCAAATATTTGGCTCATCCCACATGGATTTACGAGACACCACTACAAATCAAACATCAGAAATATAAGACATGCTTTGAGAATGTTTAGGCAAAATCTTCGTCTCCCAGTCTTTCTGTAGCTAACTAGAAAACTTCATGTTTGTATGTGACCAGTGAACTCAGTATTTGTGCGTACTCCATGTTTAAAACGTGTGTTATTGTGTAGTTCCTGCATTAGTGATACAGAGTATAAGATAAATGCATCGTGGCCATCGCCGCATGTCGTCTCTGATATCGACCCTGTGGTAAAACATGAAGAGCGAGAGTGTTGCGAACCTTTGGCCTGTCTGTCATGTGACTCTGCCAGGAACTGTCGGATCTTGTCTGAGGGGATGGCGAAGGAGATTCCTGCTGTTACCTTCAGAGTGTTGATGCCAATCACCTCTCCGTCCTGCGGGACACACAACCGCCGCAAAAACACACACACACACACACGTCAATTTAGCATCAATAACGCCCAGCAGTAAAAGTCAAATTTCCTCCTGAAACTTATTAAACAGAGTTTCTGACGCCACATTGTTCATCGTTCAGCAGCGCGGCCAGCTGAAAACAAACTTATAATCAGAGTCAGCTGCGGACTGTTTGCCAAGCATTACCTAAACTCTTTATTTACCTTTCCTAATAAGGACTTTATGAGCCTTGGTGATTGTTTATATGAGATTACGTATATCTCTGTTTCGCAACATATGGATGTGATCCCAGTAATAAGAAACTGTGTGTCTGTCCTGTCTCACAGATAGAGAGAGCTGATGTAAGAATTAAATTAACTTGAATCTCAGGGTGATATAAAAAGCACATGACTGCTTATTTTTTCAAAAACATTCAATTTCAGCCCAAACAAGAAGTTAAATTACATTAAAATGCCCTGCTATTATCATATTCAACTTCTTGTTACGACTAAAAAACACAACTTGTAAACAAGCATTTCTACGTGTAGTTTCTAAATGGTTTCGTGGGATGTTCACTGTCTGAAAACTATGATGCAAAAGAGGTTGAAACTTTGCATTTTTAAAATAATCTACTGAATATAAGATGTTCAATACATTTCTAACAGGCGACATCTTATTTTGGAAGCAAACTTGTACACTGTTTCTCCTCCAGCAGGTTTTCCTCCACTCACCAGATTGACTAGTGGTCCTCCAGAGTTGCCGTACTGCAAGAAAACAAATAAGCAAACAAAGAATGTAAAAGCAAAGAAAACATCTCTGCTAAAGATCAACAGCAGGTCTGATCAAATAATTCCTGTGAGAAATATGTTAAACTATTCCAGCAGTTTGGTGCAGTTGCAATGAGGCATCGATGTAATAATGAGTAGTTACACTTGGCCGCGTCATAATTATGTGCACCTCGCTCTACATGCACCATGCTGTGTAATAATGTTTATTAAAAGATGTTCTGAGTTCCGTCTCAGTCACTTTTTCTATCCAGCCAATCAGCAGGTGGATGCAGAGGACTTTAACTGTTCAGGGAACAGTGGCATCAACGCCGAAAACATCTATTTATACCAAGTCAAGCACACATATGGTTACCATAAATGTAAACATGCAAACAGTTTGGCTCGTGTTAAGTTTTTGCAGATTTTGGAGACCTTTGTGGGTAAAAGTGCTAAACCTCATCAAAGCCACGCACTGTTTTTGTTCTCTCCACAGTATCTTTGAGGCCTCGTCTGCCTGCGAGCCTCCGTGTCGCTACTCACGTTGATGATGGCGTCCGTCTGGATGTAGTCCATGTCTGAGTTCCGCAGGCCCAGCTCCTTGCCTCCCCTCTGGGTGGTGCTGACGATGCCGGTGGTGACGGTGTTCTGCAGGGAGAACGGGCTGCCTATGGCGACCACGAACTCACCGGGACGGAGGTCCGCCGACCGACCGAGCAGCAGCACCGGCAGCTTCATCTGCTCCACCGAACACACCGGAGGGAGAAGAGGAGAAATATGGCTGAACCACCACAAAAGACACCAAACACAGAGCTTTATTCCTGTTCGTTACTCATTTTTGCAGCTCGAAACAGCTCTGTGCTACAATCTACGCTGCCCTAAACTCTAATAGCATCTAAAACCAGCTTCTGCACTGTGGATGTGCTGCCATGAATGTTTCATATTAACTGTAACTGCACACACTAATGATGCTAGTTAACAATGCTCCTTAGCCTTAGAGCCTTATGATTAGATTAGGCTTATTACAGGCTTGTTAGCTGGGCATGCTAACGATTGAGGCAAATACCACAAACACACTGTTTAATCCAGTCATAGGTTACACCTTTGGTCTGTTTTTGGTTTGGAGAGGCTAAAAAATCCTCTATAAAAGCTGAATAAGAATCAAAGGAAGACAGATGATGAACCATGAATGAAGGAACAGCAGCCGGTCACACACACACACACACACACACACACACACACACACACACACACACACACACACAGAGGTAAACAGCAGTTTCTTCTCTCTAAGCTGCTGGAGACAGACGAGGATTTCCTGTGGAGAGCTGAGTCAGCGCTCCGTCTGGACCGAGCTTCTCTTCGTACACATCCCGACCTCTAAATCTCCACTAACGACGGCTCACAGCCTCCTTTCCACCAGGACTGACCAACGTGTCACTCAGACTTTGCTGGACATCCGTAAGTCTTCTAAATTCCTTCGGTTTGGTCCAACCTGCCACCCAGAGAAGGTGTGTGTCCTCCTTTAGAGGGGCCACGGCCACCCTGAGACAATCGCAGTCTGTTTGAGACAGGCTGAGCTATAAGGATTCATTGTCTCACACTAATTTAATACAGAAGACTAAAGATGGTTTCTTGCCAGTAACAGTGAAAACTAGACAGAGAGCAAATCCCAGAAAGCAAATACCTTAAATGGCTACTGCAGAAAAATACAATTCTTTATCAAAAGTGTGATGATAAAACGCAAATTTTACATCCAGAACTCTAAAAGCAGGATGGTGGGGGGTGTTTAAGGGTCTGACCATGTCCCTGCCGAGGGCCCAGCAGGGGACATCTGTTACTGTCCTTCCTCATCTCTCTCTCATTCACCTCATTTTCTGTCATTTCACTCACAACTGCATAAAACTCCCACCAAAGAGCACTTCAAAAAGAGCAGGATGCCGTCTGTTTTCTATTCCCAGCTGTAGTTCGCTCATATTTTCCATCATATCAATCGATTCCCACCAACATGTGTTCAGCTGGCAGTTTTCTGCAGTTTAATGCCGCCTTGGCTGCAGCTTCAGCACTTTTCTGCCAGCCTGTCTATATGTAAACATGCACAAAAACCTCACTCACTCTGCCAGAGGAGTTAATCAAACCCAGGTGTCATTACAGCATGAGTGTGATGTGATTTTGCTGTGATGGGAGGAGAGGTCCAGAACAGGTTTGTGAGAATCCGACAGATTTTTATTGGTTGTGTTGTTTGTTCGGCTGCAGGTCGCAGCGCTGCCCGCACGTCGGATTTACTGCCTCGTAATTATTAGCTTTTCCATCGCAGCCGCGGCACTTTCCAGCTCTGTCATATAAAAGCTGAGGGTGCTTGACCAACTACTGCAAACACACACACACACACACACACACACACACACACACACACACACACACACACACACACAGAGAGTTTATATTGCCACTGAACTTGAAGAGCCGAGTAAAGACTTTTATATGTAATAATCTGTTAAAATAGACTTTAATAGAATTTTATTTCTCTCCCTCTCCCTCCCTCTCTCTCTCTCTCTCTCTCTCTCTCTCTCTCTCTACTTTCTTACAGCCTTCTCTTACAGGAAACACTCAGACTGCTGTTTGCTCAGCCACTGCTAATTATTTTAAGACACACACTCAAAGGCGTGTGTGTTAAAACTTTATCGTATGTTTACCTTCATTTTACAAGATAAATACAGCTGACACGAGGCTCAGTCAAATTCTATTAAAGTCATAAAATTTGTCTGTTTTTTCAGGCAAAAATCAGTCAAAACGGTTTTCAAATAACTGAAGACTTATTTTCTTAATTAACTTGTGATTTTCTGCCAAAGTTAGAGCAGCTTTGGTTATTCAACAAGAAATGTTTTATTTGGTATTTCCATTTTTCACCAGCTTCACTCGTAGGTATTCACCTCTGAGGTCATGTTTTTGTTCGGCGGCAGGATTACGGAAAAACTACCCGCATGGTTTTCGTGGAACTTGGTGGAAGGGTGTAGCACGAGCGAAGGAAGAAGCCATTAAATTCTGGAGCGGATCCAAATCACGGGGCGGGCACACGAACTATTTTTCTCTTCGGTAAACGTCCGTGAACTGCGCGCCGGCCTCCTGCATGTTGTCCTACTAACCTACTTCAGGCCCAGATGTGACGGCGAGCAGAAAAAGTGAGACATGAAGCAGCCGTGATGTTAGGACCAAACGTTCATCCCCGGCAAGCATGACAAGCGTCTGTTTGTCTCTCAGAGAGTGCGTGTGTGCATCTTGTTTCCCCGGTGATGACGGACACATCTGCTGCCCATTTCCTCTGTTAAGTAAGAAGCCCGGAGACTCTGACCCACTTTAGGTCCACGCTTCAGTGAGAGAGACGGTAGAGACATAAGAGACGGACGGAGACAGGAGAGAAGGGGTGAAAGAGGCAAATGAAATGAAGCAGAGAAAGAGACGACAACACGCAGAGAAACAGATGCAGGCAGATGTGGAGTGATGAAGACATTTCCAGACAGGCGATGAAGATGAAATGCGAATCTTTTTTTCACGACTTTGATTGACATGCACAAAGAGCCTGTCTGAAACCACAGGTATGCTCGACACATCTGTACATGACCATCCTTTGACCTGAGGAGGTTGTGCATTAGTGTCTATGAGTGTGTGTGTGTGTGTGTGTGTGTGTGTGTGTGTGTGTGTGTGTGTGTGTGTTTGTGTGTGTACTGTACATCTCCCTCCTGTCCTGTCGGCCCTTCCACTCTCACATGCTGAGCCCCTGCGCTCGGCTATGACGCTAACAAGCTCCTCCGTCTCTCCTGCTCTGTCTACACCGGGGCCCTGTTATTAATGGGGACCAGCTGGGAGTGGTGAAGGTACATGCACAGCCAGACAAAGCCCCATATATAATCATAAAGTCATAACAAACGACCTGATGTAAATGAGGATGGGGGTGTTTGGAGGCAGGCTAGGTTTGGAGAGAATAGGGCCACGGATGCTGGGGTGCACTAAATGGAGAATCGAGGTGTCATCTGGCATCAAAATGGCCAGTGCCCTCTTGGCTGGCTGGCAGAGACCTGCATACCCGACCTTTGACCTCCCCCCCCGGACATAGCCGACTGGGGTCAAGCCTTGAGAGGCAGCGCTGAGTGCCTCTCCGACGTCTCGGCTCTCCGCTGATGGGGCAGTTAGCCTGAGAAGAATGCTGCCGCCGTACGTGTCCGGGCAAACAAAAGACAGCTTTCCAGACTCTGTGCGCTGATAGCTTGGCCTCCTTGACATATGGCACCACTGTAACACGCGCCTCAGGACCTGGCTGCCTTGCAGAGCCTTGGAAAAATTTTTATTTTGCGATGAAACGATGATTATGATGTTACGTTACAAGCGGTGAGAATCCTGGCCTGCTCATCTGCAGTGTGTCTGTATTGGCGAGGCTTACCCAGACACATGCTTCCAATTAGCTTGGCTTCTTCATGTAAATTCTTCATAAATTATCCCCCCCTGCGCTGGGATTAGGTGCTCATAAAGAGAGTCAGCATCTCAATAAACAGCAAAGGTTGTGTATGGAGAGCAAATTAGAGGGACGGGCTAGAGGAAGACGTGGAAAGAAGGAGGGAGGGTGGTGCTGTGAGCTGGCAGTTAGGGTGAGGGTGAAGAGTCCAAGCTGTTTTCATAAAGAGATTGTGCTCCATCAGGGCAATTTGAAAGGTGTCATGTTACAGAAAAGTATCTGCTGACGTGCAAACTCTTCATATTGTTGAAAATTTCTGGCAGTTTTTTGGGGCAGCGGGATGACCTGCCGCTCAAACACACTGACTTAGAAAAAGGAAAGTGCCTAATATTCCAATAACTTTAATGATATTAATAACGTTTAGAATTTAATGAGACTCAGCTGTAAGTCAATGTTAATGAGAAGTCCTTAAAATGCTCATGAATTTGTCCACCTGCTGATGAAGATCACTTGATAGGACTGAAAGCGCTGCAAAAGCTACTAAATTCACTTTGTGGTGAGATTATTTTGTCAAAATTCCAATAATATAAATCATAATCATTAATATTCCAAAATAACCTATTAAACCTAGTTAATGAGAATCTAAAAATTATTAAATGATAATGAAGATGCATATTATTAATATGGTTTTATATACCATATACTGTAGGTATACATTACATATTTGACAGGGTAATATATATATTTGTAATGTGCTGTATATAACACATGATATCAAGCTCTATTTGCTGAAGAAGACCATAAAACGTAGCTGAAATGTCAGAAAAACTAGTAAGTGGAGCTATGAACTTCTTATTTTGTTATGTATACACTATGCTGCTCCCATAGGTCAAGGATTCATTTCCATATATATATAAGTGCAAAAGTGTATTCTATATACATATCTATTTAAGTTGTTTGTGTCCAAAAATAAATTATATACTTGTAAATAAATACGGTAATTCTTCATAGGATAATTACTCTATTAGTGTATATAATAAAATTGAATGTACTAGTATGCTAAATAAGTATTTGAAGCCAGTTCCATGTTATAACAGGTTGAAAGTTAGAAAGAAATATCTTGTTCATGCACTTTCAGTTATAGGGCCGCAACTACTTATTAGTTTCATTATTGATCAATGACTTGATTATCTGTACGATTAACTGATCATTCATTTAGTCTGTAAAATGTCAGGTCATAACTCACTAATCACTATTTCCCAGAGGCCAAGGTGATATCTGCAAATTGACTGAATGTCTAAAATAAAAGATATTCAGGTAACAATGATATAAAATGGTGAAAAGTAGCAAATCCTCACATTTCTTGCTTGATAAATGACCTAAAGTGAGCAAAACTGTTGCTGTAACAGTGTGACTAAAAATTTCAGCACCAGTCAGACATGAATGCGATGTCTTTCATTTTCAGGCTGGAGAAAAGCTCAGTCAATGCTCCGTCACACAACAGCGATGGCAAGAAAGCGCCTGACTGGCCACTTCTGAGAGCATACTTATGCAAATCAACTCTCTCTTCACGCAGTCATGAGTCAATCCATGACCGCTGTGTACAGCCACAACTTCTCCTAAATGGCACCGGCTGTGTGTGAAATACGTGACGGGATAATTTGATAAAGCAGCCCGCCTCTGTCTCTACCCACCAGATAATAGCTGGGGTATTACGCGAATTAGGCTGTTTGGTTTGCGCAAAGGTGTGGGGTGAGCAAGGGCTTTTTGAATTGTGCCGGGGAAAGTAAAGCGTCTGTAAACACGAAGCACAAAGAGTCTTAACGCACTAAACCTCGGGCCACACTGGCCATACAATGGACTGTCATATTGAATTGGCCCAGAGCTGTGGGAGAGAGGCTGTTTAAGAAGACGCAGGGTGGGAGTTAAGCTGAGAAGGAGCCCAGCATGACAGACACTTGTCCATGTAACAGCTCTGCAGAAACTCACACCGGGCTCTCAACAACACTCTGCTTTACTGTCGATCACCAAGACACTCAGCAACACCGGCTGTCACCCATACATGTAATATAAATGAAATCTCACTTTTTCTCTGTGATATATAGCGACCATCTCAGAGGGGCAGACAGAGACTGACACACATGCACACACACTCACTTTTGAATACAGCACCATACAGACAGTCAATAACAGAATGGGGTGTGAGATTAAGCCTAAGCCCACCTTCTTTTCATGTGGCAGAGCAGCCGCTGCCCCGAGATCTGGCACCAGATGGCGCTGTGCCGGTCGGTGCCAGGAGATAATCGGGACAGATCGGGCCGCATTACTACCCATTATCTTCTAATTATTCTTGTGTGGAGCGCTGATCCTGCCGTTTGTGTAAGTGGATGGCACAGAGAGCCTGTCGCCCCCGGCAGCACGAAAATCCTCCCCACTTCCCTCACCCCCTCTGGGGATAGAGGGAGAGATCAGCCGGGGGAGGAAAAGAGGGAGGGGAGGGGAGGGAGGAGCCGGTGGGTAAGGCAGCCAACCTGAAAGAAGGGAGATACGTCTTTGTGAGCTACAACACAGCGTCCAATTTTCATAAAGTGGCGCCGATGATGTGAGGCTGAGGAGATCCCGCTGACCTTTGACCTCTGTGTTGGTGTCACATGAAGCAACAGCTTGATCCTTGACAAAACCAGAGTGAGAGCAGCCTCCTTCTCCTCTGATGACTCTATAAAAGTGTGATAAGGATACAGTTCAAGTCTCCCAGGCTCCATTTGTACAGTGCCTGTGTGGAAGCAGGCCCCAACCCCCCTACCCCAAAGGATAGCGCTAACTGCGCAGAGGCATATGGCTTACCATGTGCTGGGTCCCACGTGCACACTCTTAAGCGCGATTCTACCCAGAACATCTTCGCTTAATTATCAGCATTTTGTTCAGCATCCTGCTATTTTGCATATTAATATCTGTCAGCTCAGTATGTAATATGAGGAGATGAAGGCTTAGGCTACACTAAAATACCACCGTAGACGCAGGCTTCACCGAGCAAGAATATACATGTTCAGTCACAGCAACTCCCGCGGGGTGCAGAGTCCAAGATGATGTGTGTGTTTTCAATACCTTTTAACCAGGTCTCAAGTGTGCACGAATGCATATATGTTTGTAAAGTGTCAAAATCCGGAGGCGGCGTACGAGCTCCGTGTGTGTTTTGTTTGCGAGGATGTACCCGTCGTGCGCGCGTCACAACCGACACAACACCCACCGGTATACACGCTCGCGTGTGCTCACACACATGTGCGGTAAGCAGCCTTCCGACTGACACGTAATAAAACACGGCATTGTTGATCAATCTCACCAGCCCACAGGCCGCGCAGCGAGGGCATGTACATGCAAATGAGAATAGCTAAATGCCACTGAGGGGGCGAGAGAGGGAGGCAATCACTTCAGCTGACAAACTGCGCAGGAAGGGGGGATGCAGTTGGAAGGAGGGAGGGAGGAGGGGGGGGAGACTTGATATCCAGGGGGAAATTTTTAATGCAAGGTGATCCAAGAGAAATAAAGACAGCGGGCTTAATTACAGGAGGCGCTGCGAGAGAGGAGTTTATCCTCACCGCGGTTTAAAAGTCCAGGTTAAAGAGAACCATCATATCATCTACTGTGCTGATCATATTGCCAAGTGAAGAAAAAAAAAGTTCAGTGTGTGTTTCCGTGTGTGTGTGTGTGTGTGTGTGTGTGTGTGTGGCAGCGACAGAACACCAGAGAGCTGTGATTAAAATGTAAGAGAGGCTGCGGCTAAGACCCGAACCATTCTTCGCCGAGCTGGGGTCAGGTCAACTGATCTGGGGGCCACTTGGGCAAATCCCAAACACAAACACGGCAGAAGAAAAGCACAGAAAGCGCGAGGAGGCCGGTGGTAAAAAGACTGATAGAACGCGTCCATGGGAAGATGAACAGCCAGGGAGATCATGAAGGGAGAGCTGATTAACTGGCTTTTAGATCTCTGGGAAATATCCGAAGGATTTTGCCTCTAGCTCCACAAATCCTGACCCTTAATGCTGAATCTATCAACCCTGGGAGCCCCTGTGCAACAATGAGAAGTCTATAAGCTGCTCCAAGCTGCTCCATTGATGGTTCATTAAGCGACAATGAGGACAGATAACCACTGCATTGCTGTGTTGGTGGCTTTCGCTTTACGCTCAGAGAGGGCTTTTAGCTTACGTCACCACAGCTTTGAAGCAGAGGGCATTCCACTTATGCTAAGCCGGGCTGGCACATTCAAGAGGCAACAGCCAGAGACTGAAGCAGGTGTTTTCCTTCACACACATGTGGATGCTGTGTTCTAACTGTCACGCATGCCATCATCAATCCGTTTTTACCTCTGTATGAGGATGAAATGGCTGGAGGACATCAAGAGGAGAGAGAAGGAGGGAAGTTGGACATTAAAGCTCGAGCGAGGGAGGGGGTGGGCTTCATCCCGCTTCAGAGGGCCTTTCCCTGATCAAAGATGGAGCAGCAGGTCAAGGATCACAGAGCAGCTGGGTGGAATGCTGGTTAGAGAGAGATTGTCCTGGAAATGAGGGCTGCCTGGTTTGATCCCCGCAGTAGCCGGCATGCCGGCACCTGCTAACGACTGCTGTTGAAGTGTCCCTGACATGCCGAAGCGAGAGTCGCCCCTTGAGCGTCACTGAGCGCCGCGGCTAACCGTCGCTGTAGTTCAGGCTCCTCAGCATCTCTGAATTGGTGTTTGAGGCAACTCGTGACCCCGTGTGCAGCTGTTTGCACATCACAAGCCTAAAGTGGTTTAGGTTAGCTGCACCGCTACAAAACAGCACAGAAGAAAAGGATGTAGTTCTGTTTTACAGCTGCAAACAGCAACACAAGCCAAAGCAGGCGAGTTTTACCTCAATGACAAAAGATGATTTGACTTGCAGTCTGCCGCTCTTTTCACTCGCAAATGTCTGTACATAAGGATGACAGAGCTCTCAGACTGGCTGTTCAGATGAGTTAATCAGGGAGTTTACCCGTGAAGTTCAGCTCCTCCTCAGCTTTTGCTTCTACCTTCCCCTTTATTCCACAAGCTGAAGACCGCAGGCTGACATCGCCAGAGTAAAGTTAAGTAAAACTTTACAGTGCTGGGTGCAACTTTTTTTTTTTAAATTAGATATTTCTCAGTTTGTATTCCGAGCACATGACAGGACTGTTCAACCAGATTCGCAGTGGCGTGGAAATGGTTGTCAAGCTTGTTTCGTTTATCTCTCTGTGATGTTCTTTGGAGAACAGGAAGTGCAGGCGGCTCAGAAGTTATATCCTCTCGCGTAGGGTCAGAACGTACATGCGCGTCGGTAGCCGGGTGACATGAGGCGATGTGAGCCAGTGCATCAGGTTGTCACTGTAGGCAGTAGGTCTTTAAGGTCGGTGCCCTTGAGCAAGATGCTACATCCTCTACCTGCTCACACAGTCCTGAGGTGGGCTGGGTATCAAACCTCAAACAAAGTACAGAAAGCGTCAAATGCTCACTCAGATTCATACTCTTGTTTATTTGCAGATTTAAATCAGAATTTTGCTAATTCTTGACTATTTTACAGGCTAAAGTTCTTGCATGGCACATTTAAGAACTTCAGCTTCTATTGTTGTTTTCTTTTAATTTCTCAAACTAAGGTATTCCTATCTGTGCATGCATTCGCCTGCTCCCTTCTTACACAACATTACACACTCCGCGCTTTGATTTCAGGGCCCCGACCCTGACTCAACCCCACACAAAGACGCACAATCGTTCACCAGACACCCGTGTGCGGGGGGAGGTCGACCCGCGAGGCTTCGTGTTCGCTCTGAAGATCGGGGTTCACCGGGAGCGGCGGGGTCCACCTCGCTACAAGAAGCCACGGCGTTTTCCCTCTTCTTCTCCTGCCTGGGAGTGTCAATCAGTGGCGAGTCACGACCCGTGTGACAGTAATCAAAGTGAATAGAAGAGTGAGCCAGGTGGTAATTGTGTATTATTCAACTTACAGGGAGCACGCCACGCTGCTTTAGCCTGTTGATCGCTTATGTATAATTTAAGACAATCTGTGCATGTATTATAAATGAACAGGGTTTGCGAAGTGGCAAATAGAGTGCAATTAATGTCTCGGAGCTCAGAGCAGGCAGATTGACTGTCTTTAGCCTATTTTTTCATTGCTCATTTCTCTCCTTTCGTCCTTTTTATCTCCCCCCTTCTATTTCACTTCCCTCTTTCTCTCCCCTGTTCCCCAACCTCTGCTGTCTCCCTCTTTCTCTGGGAGTCAACTTTATAAAGGAGTATGAGTGAGAGTGAGTGAGTGAGCACTCTGGAGGCAGTCAATACCTTATCAACTCCTGCCGAACACTTACACCTTGACGTCCTTGACAGCAAATTATTACTTTTTCATGACGCAACCAGGTGCAATTACAGCAACATCTTTGCGCTGTATCCTGCTGCTCCTGCAACTGTCAAAAGGCGTTCCTGGTGGGATCCTGGAGGAGCTGAGACATCAGTCTCTCAGTCCCTCCCAGATCTCTGCAAAGACAGACTGACAGACAGGAGCGAGGTGGGGGGACGGAGTGCAAAGAGAAAATAGAGGGAGCCATTCAAACATGCCCAAAGATTCAGTAAATAGTTGCATTCTACTCAAATTCCTTTTTCTGGGAACACTAAGACGTTTGTTTAGAGGGCTGTTGACTGACAGCGAGAATGTGGCAGAGTTTTGTTGTTGTTGTTCGCTAGATGCAGGCAGCGAGCTAGCTGCTGCTAGCAACCCGGTAAACAACCGTGTTTGTAATGTCATCACACGCTCCCCGCTTTCCTCGCTTCACACTGTAAACCCTGTAGGCTTGATTATAAAGTTTAACCACACTTTAACGCTCAACAACACTGAGGAAAAAACACCAGGTAAACCTCAATTAAGACTTCAGAGTGTCACTTTCTCCCCGTAGCGCAGCAGCAGAAGAAGAGAACACAAAGAGCCCACAAGCCTGTGATGCCACCCCTGTGAATATGGGGATGCTGGGTGGTGGGGGAGAAACTTTGCCATCCTGGAGGTGGATGTTGCCTCATGTCTCTTTGTGTGTTTGGTGTGTCCCATGGTTGGGAGCAGAGGGGGGAGACATGAGGGTGGCGGTGGCAATAGTGTGTGTGTGTGTGTGTGTGTGTGTTTGTTGCTATGTGTGTGTGTGTGTCATGGAGAAGAAGGACAGGTAAGAGGAACAGAACAAACCGTGAACGCGCTACAGAGACACCTGAGAGTCTCGTCTTTCATCTCAGACTCATCATCCACTGATCCTCACCCCTCTCCCTTCCTCCCCCCCAAGCCAATTTCCACACTTTCCCTTTAACACGCCATGTGCCTCGCAGATATTTTTTTTTTTTAAATCACACACACATCTGACTTATGTAGGTAATGACACCTCAGTGAGCTATTGGTTTTTCTCGGCCCTCTGTGTGTTTTTTCTCTCCTCCTGTCGCCCTCCCTCCTTTCCTCCCCCCTCCATCTCTCTTCAAGCACTGCCTTCTCTCTCCTTTACTCCCTCAGGCCTCCCTCCTCCTCCCCTCTCTTTTTTCCTGTGGTGTCAGACACAGATTTATTCTGCCTGTGATGCGTGTAGAGCAGAGGAGTGTGAGTGAGCGGGGAGGGGGGGGAGGCAGGGTCAACGGGGGGGAGGTGTGTGTGTACAATAAGAGATAAGATCATGGCTCCCCAGGGGCTTGTTTGGCCCTGTACCCGATCCATCAAACGCCGGCTCCAAGTGCCAAGGTCAACTCTAATGAGCATTTTCTGGGGTCTTATTCTCCACTCTGAACACCCCCGCCCCCACCACCACCACCAACACACACACACACACACACGCTCTCTAAACACACCTTGGACATACCTGCTTAGCTGTAGGATGGATGGCTGTGACAGGAGATATAACATGCTTGCATGAATCCCAACAGGTATTTTACCCAGAAATCAGACATCGCCGCAGGAGAGCAGGTGCTCAAGAAAGCTGGCCAAGGTGATTGATCAGTGTCACGTGTGAGCTGTGGCAGGTGTGGTGACGAGGACCCAACCTCAATATTTTTTGAGTACTGACCAAAATGTGTCTGTAGCAGCGAGTATTTAATGATTGTTCACATTGCAAGTCCAGTATCTCATGAGATAATTCCTGATCTAAATGATAACTTTTTTTTAAATTCAAGCAAAGTTCTTGAATAACCTTGTATCATCCAATTTTCCCATTTTATTTCCCCATAAAAAGTTTTGCTTTTGGAGAAATCACCTTACTCCACAGTGCCTGTCTGATATCTATCATATTTACTCTATATCAGACTGCTCCACCTCTTCACTGTAGCAATATGATGTTTACACTGAGCCGTATAAAAGGAAAAAAAAACTTCAAATAATACCCAGCCATAGGCAGGTCATCTCATCTGCTGTGAGTTTTCAGGGATGACACCCGGAAAAGCTTTCGCACCAGCTCGCCCAGCTGTTTCCCCTGCTTTCTGCATCACCAGGTTGGATGCACACTTGGACAAAAATGGGCCACAGCGCCAGGTAGGTGGGCTTTTAGTAGAAAGAGTCCCTCATCATCCCCTCATCACGCACTGATCTGCCAAAAGTTGTTAGGGCTTGAAGGCTCGCGGAGCGTGGGTGTGCGCCGGAGCATGTGGAGCATACTAATGAAGCAATAAAAGTCACGGCGGGAGGGGTGAGGGCGGGGGGTGAAGGCATGTTGGAGGGGAAGGTAGCGGCGAGTGGAGGATTGGGAGCTGCTGACAGGAGGTGTGATAATTGAGATGTTGCGACCCCACATATTACCTGCATATTGGCCAAATTAGGAAGCAGGTAGTTTAAGGCCAGAATGGAACACTGGAGCCCCCCTGCCATGATCCACGTTGTGTGTACGTGTGTGTGTGTGTGTGTGTGTGTGTGTGTGTGTGTGTGTATGTGAGAGAGATTGTGTGACAAAACTAAAACAAGGCCTGACATTTTTTTCTGGTAACAACTGCTCAGTTAGGTGTAGGAGTGGAAAATTGGATAGATGGGAATACAGAAAGTATTCACTGTGAATTGCCTCACAATTCACAATTATACCTGCAAGACAATTTAGGATTTACAGTTTTGAATGTAAAATTCAGCAAAAGAAGCAGGGCTGGAAAAAGAGGCAATATCATCATATCGATGCTGCAAAAGTCACATATAAAGTGATCAAACTGTTGTTCAAGGCGATGAACAACCTCTTTGCACATGTAAAAATGAAACTTCAGCAACACATTTTGCACTTTGTTTTCATCTAGAATTCCTGATTTGTACAAGAGAATTTTGCAAAATCACCATATAACCATCCGATCACAACACCATTCCACTCACTGGTGTTTTCTTGACTAAACAAAATTAGATTTATCCAAAAAAACTAACCAACAGATTGATTGATGATGACAGAAATTGTTAGTTGGGGCACTAATAATGAGCCAAGGCCATCCGTCTCCTGGAGAAGGACACTGTAACTGTTCCCCACCGCATCTTAATGTTGGTTTCGTTGCTCTTGCATATGTGCTTGTGTGTGTGTGTGTGTGTGCATGTGTGTATGTGTGTGTGTGTGGGCGAGTGTGTCCTGAGTGACACTCACAATGTGATTCATGGATGTAAGCACGGCCTCTTCAGCGCCCCCACTTCCCCACATGGAGGGAGAAGGCCAAGGGCCCGGCCCGCCTCGGTCTCCCCTGGCAGGGTAGAGGGTAGGGGGCGAACCTGGACCCTGTGCCCCCTCCTGGAGGTACAGGAGCCGGAGGGGAAGTCCCCGCACCGTCCACCAGCTTGAGCGTGTCTCCCTGTGGCAGCTGGAGGGGACCCCCTGCCCAATGTGTGTCCACCAATACGCCATCACTCAGGGGGGGGTCTACATGACAGGTTAACATTGAACTATGACACCTTGCAGCTCTGACTGTTGTCTCGCACTGGTCAGGCTGCTGAAATGCACCATTCACAAGTTCCACTTTCCACACACTCAGACTTGATATCAAGCATCCATCAAACTCGCGGTAAGACAACACATCCACCCCAAATAATCAAAGACAGGAAACAGTGCTGGGATTAGCAACTGCACTGTAATTACTGAACTTCTAATCGAAATCTCTTACACCATTTGCGAATGAAAAAGTAATCACATTACTATCAAACTGTGTTATGATTAGGGAACCTTTGTTGTCAGTGGTGGAGAAAATTTAGGTCAATGTTATAAGAAACCAATGATGACCGCTGAAAGAAAACAGGAAACCGTGTTCACCCAAAGCCGAGTCACACCAACAACAACACATCCAACCACCCTGACCTCTTCCATGCTAAGTTTTGTAACTATGTTCCACCACTACAGCGTTAGCTCCTGACAGACAAGAGTCATAATTCACATGGCCTCAAGAGGTCTTTGCCACTTAAACATAAATGTATATTGTTTTAAGGCACTGGAACAATCTGACAAATCAGTAATTGAAATGATAATGAGTTAAACCCTACTGCAGATTAAAATTCCTGATAGCTTTAATAGTCTTCTGGGTTTGGGTCCCAGAGGTCAAAGGTGAGCGAAAGTAAGGTTGGCCCTAGTTTGGCGGAGCTGGCATTGGTCATGAGGGACGGTTATGATGGATGGTCGCAGGTCCTCGTCCTCCGCCTGCTCACACCCCTCTCCACTGGCTCCTCACTCACCTCTCCGCCTCTTGGCACCATCTCTCCATCCCCTCTTATCCTCTGACCAGATGTGTTCGTTGAACTCTGTCAAGAATAATAAAACGCTGGCTGCAAGGGGCGTGCACGCCGGGCCGACAGTGCAGGACGGGAGGGTAGCTGCATATTCAGATGCACGTGTGGACCTGCAATTATGAAACACACACACATTAGTCAAGAGAGCCAACTGAGGCACCCTAATTATTATAACTATTAATTAATTATGGTCTTTGTGGTGGTGTTTAGAGGTGATGCTAAACACAAGCAAAAATCATTTGATTTACAATATACTGAAAGTGTACTACAATCAGTCTCAATTTGATCTTGCACCTTAAGGTGGCGCAGTGTAGAGTTGGAATTTCAAGATGCAGCTTTAGTGCCCAGTTGTGAAATAGTGGAAAGAGGCCGATCTAATCACCCTGGCCAAACTGCTGAGTGCCTGATGAAATGACCGAGATCACTTCTTTAAAAGTCCTAAAAACGTACTGCGTTGTTTGCACCCTAAGACACAAAACGGATGAAGCTATTTCAGAATCACATGACATTTGGTTCACACTTCAATCCAAGCACACTGTCGCACCATGAATGCAAATATTTACTAAGGTGTAAGTGGCCCCATGGGAGTCCAACTGCAGCGAGTTAATGAGCTACACAGGATCTCTATTGCTGAAAACTGTCAGGTCAGACTGGGTCCAGTTCAGTTAACCAGTGCTATTCAGGATCCACTAACAAAGTGCATGGACTTTGGTCGAACAAATCTTTTTTAACTGATCTTTAATATTCCCTCTCTCTCTTTTTTTCACTGGAATCGGGGTAGATTTGAATAAATTTGCTTCTAATATTCAACATTAAAATGTTTAGAAATACTCAATGGAGTTCTGTGAAACAACAAATCAGAATTTTTAAACTTCTTAAATAAATAAATGTACTACATGAGTTAAATAAAGTGCTGGTCTGTCACAAGTGCTTCATAGAAGAGTTTTCAATAATTTCAAAATAAAAACCCAGTTTGGACACGTGGACAGAAAGTGGCACCGTCCGTCTTTGCTAAAAAGAGAGAGAAAATGAATCAGCACCTGTTCTCCTTCAGCGAAGATCCGGTTTTCAAAGCTCCAGGAGATGGTGGGCGTGGGGTCGCCCGAGGCCTCGCAGGTCAGGGTGACTTGTTCATCAAACTCTGAGGCAGTCTGGTTGCTCATGTAGGTAATTTTGTGTTGCACTAGAAACAAGACATAGAAAACTGGATCTTCGCTGAAGT
>JAPZEA010000011.1:8044280-8069046 GCA_029783685.1 Heniochus monoceros
GGAAGCGTCTTTAAGGTTATTATAACAGTGAAATAGTGAGATTTAAAGTGAGTTAATAGTCTCTGGCCCTGGAGGTTAACTATAGTGAGGTGTGTGTGTGTGTGTGTGTGTGTGTGTGTACTGCGTCACATAGGCTCAGTGTTAACAATAGATGTAACTCAGTGCACAACCAGCTGCATTTCACAAGCATTTCATATCCTTGGCAGAAACAACTGCAGAGCCAATAACTGGACCGCCCCCTTGCAGGGCTGAAATCTGATTGGATAGGAAAAAAATGGGATGTGCCTGTTGTCCTATAACAATGCATTTACACTGCAGCTAATCCACGTTAAATGTGTCTTTTTTTAAAATATTAAATACAACATCCAGCCTTTGCGATCTCTGTCTGTGATCAATATAAAGGAGTGTATTCCCCACTGTGCTGATGACAGGAAGCTTCTATCTCACACCAGTGTTATTGTTGGTATTGTTAGTGTTCAGGAGTAAGAATCATAAAACCTTATTCATATTGCACCATTCATACAAATACAATACAGTATTCTTGTAGAAGAATACTCTAAATAAAGACCACACTTCCCATGAGCCCTGTTGCCTCCTATCAACTCTCCTCCCTCTGAGGAAACCCCCTGTGGCCAAAGTTGTAACTGCAGGTCATGTGACACTCAAAGACTCAGAAAGACTTTTTGACATGCATATAAGTAGAAAAAGTTTATACAAATGTAAAGAGTCACACACATTCAAAAAAAAAAAAAATGTAATGCCTGTCACTCAGCCGCTGAGACCTTTAGCTCTGCCTGCTGTGGAAGAACAGCGCCCTCTTCCTGTCTGGTGTCTAAAAGCTGCTCTCGTCAATATTTTCATATTAAAAAATTGTCAAATAATAATTATATGTAATATGATAGGTGTCACTTGTAGACACAAGCCCACAGAGAATTATCACTCGCCTCTTCAGTTTGCAGCTCTGAGGGAGCTTTTTAGTGTCTTTCAGCTCACTAAACACGTTTCCGGACACGGCAGGCAGCTGTTTCCAGCATAAAGACTACATGACTCACATTTATCAGGTGGCCGGAGACGCGACTCCAAAAGAATGCTAATGTTGCAGCATTGTGTAATACACAATTTTGCTGACATGTTCACCGCAGCAACAAAAAAAGCAACGCAGCATATCGAAAGCTGAAGAGCAGTGTAGAGCTTTGGTGACAGAACCATTTGTAATCAGAAGCAGCTAGTCGATTAATCAATCAATCAGCTGATTGGACGATGTTGATCATCAATTATTATTTTCTTAATTATTCATAAGGCTGGTTCCAGCTTGTCAAAAGTGAGGATTTACTGCTTTAATCTGTTTTATATGATTGTAAACTGAATATTTTTTCTTTTGGACAAAAGCGAAAAAACCTATGACTTAATATTAATCCAAAAATCAATCAATAGCTTAACTGATGATGAAAATAACTGCTAGCTGCAATTCCTTGCAGTTATACTATCCAAAAATGTATGTAGCAAAGATTTCCTTGAGACTTCAAATCAACCATTTCAGGACAATCCTAGTTTCCTCTTCAGGGCTGCACCTGCACACTCCCATAGACTTTCAAATGCAACGTACTGCAAACACGAAACACACCACGTTCCTTTCAACTGACCACAAATCCTCCTCCTCCCCTCCTCCTCCTCCTCCTGATGCCTCCTTTCACAACACTGACACTCTGTGCCACCAGGTTCAGCAGTCTGTGGAAACAGAGCGGCGACCAGGGGCTGCAGCCGACCAAATCCCAGACTGCTTATGCAACCGGCGGGCCGAGCACACTCAGCGAGCCAAGGCGATGATCAGAGCCACGTCCACCCCCGCAGATGCGGCCATACTGCCCTCGAACAATTAGAACAACGCCATCTTCATCCTTTTTCCATTTCAGTGACCTTTCATTTCGCCTCGTACGCGAGCCGCGGGCAGACACATTGTTCCCATGTGAGGAGCAGCGGCGACACAAACATTAAGCAATTACATTTTATGCCCACATAGGATTTGTCGTGTGTTTACAAAAAGCTGGCGTGATCAGAGGTGACTGTCTGCTGCGCGCGCGCACACACACACACACACACACACACACCAACAACTACACAGTGCACAATTTAACTCGACGGAGGAAGTCCCGCCTGCATCTCCTCCCGCGCTCTCTGACGTCACTTCCACCGCGCAGAAAACATGGCCTCCGCCAGTCCGTCAGATACGGTGCATTCATTGCCCAGAAATGTAGTCATTAAAACCGAGCCAGACTCTGAGGATGGTATACTCTTCGGTCCAGAGGATGTGCCGGTTAAGCGGGAGCCCGTCGTCCCGCTCTTGGCCCCGGTGAGCGGGCTGCAGCCGCTCACCTGGTCGCCGGATCACCGCCTGGCTGTGTGCACCACCAGCTCCTTGTCGCTGATGGAGCTGGTGTGCGATGTTCACAGCAACAAACAGGACCTGACGCTGCACAGGACCTCAATCCCCGTCCCGTCCGAAGTGCACAAACTGCGGGTAAATATCCACAACAGTTCACCTGTTAAGTCCACTTAATAAAGGAAAAAACATGCAGGCAGCACTGTAACGTTAGCTTAGCAAGCACGGCGGTTGATAGAACTTAAACTAGTAAACAGTGAGACTGCTAACGTTAGCTCAGCCTGGTGCTGGTTATGCACTGAATTTCCCTGCCGTCCACACCGCTTTCATAAAGCTCTGATACACACGCTGTACATGCTGTAATATACTGCATGACAAACAATAACAACCGCTGCAGCTGTCGCCTGAGGGACCGCCAGCCAGCGGAAAGGTCCCTCCCTCTCCAGCCTGCAGAGGAGTCAGTGACAGTGGGGGTGACACCAGTTTCCAAATCCACACGCAGCCTCTGCTCATGTTCATGAACTGGCCCCAGTGTCGCATAACAATGCTACCAAACCACAGCCGTCTTGCAGGAAGTCAAATTTCAACCAAGGTCGAACTGGGATGAATTGTCTCCACAGGTGAAAGCATGATGCTACTGGGATGTAAAATCCTGGATTTCTGCAAAGCACTGCACTGGTTTGGTTGAGATGTAAGCTGTCACGTTGACTACAACGACAGCAAACCTCTCATGCTGACAACAAAGTCGCATAATCAACCATAACTGGCTTCCAACATGGTTGTATATTGAAATGTAGTATCACTCCAACCGCCCAGCCACTTTTGGCTAATACTACATTGCTTTAATAGTGGTAGTAAGCTATTAATATATGTTTTATTTAACTGCCTTGTATGTTTTTTGGAGAGTGTGTGTTATTACTGTTAGATTGTTGCACAACAACCAATTGCCCCTCTGTGGACAAATAAAGTTCTACGTGACTTGACTGATGTCACATAATCATGCTCGTACTGACACATGTTAAGCTCTTCAGCAGACGAATATGAAAACAGCCTTTTAGTGTTGAACTCTGCGCATACATCATTATGCACAGTGACGGTCAGACATCCGAGTGAAGCAACAATAAACAAAACACGCAGACTTAAATATTCTGACCACACTGTGGCATATGGTTGCTTTATCTGGAGCTGGAGCTGGAAAAGTGAGGCTCGCAATTGTATTGGGTGAAAAAGACATTCACATTTTTAAATAGTTGTCCCTCCCTGAGGTAAAAATGGTCTATCTGAGGATTTTTTCCATGGTATTTGGGCCACATTCCCAGTGGTGTGAAACTTTAAAAAAGTGATCTGATTAAAAAGGCTGGTTTGCCTGCAGAAGTAAAGGGTGCATTTCTGCCTCAGTTTTCTTTGCAATACTCTTATTTTTTTTTTGTTAATGAACTACACACAAAGCTGTTATTATTATGGTTTTGTTATTTGCCACATGTGTTGGTCTGCCAGATTTATATAGTGTTTTTGCCAGAGAGAGGGACAGTGGATTGAAATGACCTGATAGAGTATAGTACAGTGTATGTTTCAAGTATTGTTGCTATTACCTTTTAAAGGTAATACCATTGCTGCTCAGTACCACAAGTGTGTCTCAAGAACATACCGTTTAGGTGATTACAAACTGACATCTGTGAGTCTGTTGGAGTAGTGTTACTGCTATTTGTCTACTTGTTAAGCTACTTGCACAGACATGCCGTAGAAACACAGCCAAGCTAATATTCACTTGTGTGCTATTAGTCTGGCAGTGGTGGATGCTTCTGTATTTTCATTATTTACTGAACTGAAAGAAAGATAATTACAGCGATGGAATACAAATGCTGATGAAAAGAGAAACTGAAAAACAGTTTTGCTGTAAATCTGTCTCCGTGCAGCTGCTCTAGTGTGTAAACATGATTGTTTAGAGGTTCGTCTCCTCTCCAAAAATCCTTTTGGCAGATAAAATACTGGATGGAGCTGAATTTTCTAATCCACTCGGCGCAGTGGCAGACAGGCGGTGTTGGTTTCCCACTGTCATTTATAGACATGATTAAGTGCTTGTAAATTGGAGGGCCAGTGAGGGAGCAGTAGGTGATGGCACTCAAAGCACAACTTGATTTTTCAAGGCCACTCACTGTCTGTGTGATAACACTACTGAATCACAATCCGTATACAGTGAATACTGTGTTCCAGGTCAGGTCATGCACTTGATCAATTTTATTTGTCAATGATGCTCTTTTCCTGCTTTTAGGTATTCCTGTGCATGATATCTTTTGGCATAACTAGGGTCAATTTATAATGTCATCCACAAAGCACCTGAACTGATGCCTTTGGGGTTCAACCAGTTGACAAGTAGTAGTGGAAGTCAGAGACACTGCAAAACCTGAAGAATTTCAGGTATCACTGCAGGTATTTTCAGGACTATTTCAAAGTGTTTGGGGGCTTTAAAATGTGACATGATGATGAAGAATTTGTCAGCACTGACTTTCATTACTATCAGGTGTAGTCTTCAACAACTCAACTGCAGATATAGTTTCATTTGTGGTTTTGATGTCTGCTGAAATGACTTGCAAACTGTTCCTAAACTGGACCTTTAACCATAATTTTTCTTTATTTGTGCGTTAAACTTTAAAGGTGGGACCAGCAGCAGAGCTCGCTCAAGCGATGGAGAAGTTCTCAACACATCCGGACCCCACAGTAAGGCAAGTTTATATGGCCGACACGGTGATGAACCCATCAGTAGGAGTGCACAAAGGAATAAAATATGCCAGCTGGTCTCCGTTAGGTTGTGACTCAAGTGGACGCTGTCTGCTCGCTTGCCTGACGCTCGACCACAGACTTACCATTCATAACAGCCACAAGCGCCTCGAGTGGAACATGTTAGTCGACCTCACCAAAAAGTACAGCCAGAGGCTAAAAGAGCGAGGCTACGCCAAAAAAGACGGCCAGCCTCCGCAGGCGAACCTGCTGGACTTTGACGAGCTGCAGCGGCGTTTCCACATGCAGACCCCCCTGAGGATGGAGTGGTCGAGCATTTATACCATCAAACAGGTTCAGCCGGACAACACGGGCGTGGACATGGAGATGGTCCTCCTCGCCGTCTTAATGGAAAACGGTGACCTTGTTTTGTGGAAGTTTGTGTTGCCCTTCATAAACGGGGCAGAGGTTGTATTTTATGACATCATCGAGTCAGGTGTGACCAGACCCAGCGACTTGGCGTGGTGGGAGTACGAAAGCGCCGATCGCCGGATGAGCGGACTGATCATCGGCAGCGAGGTGGGGCCTGTCAAGATCATGCCGGTCAGCCTGTCGGGAGTGAAGGGCTACTTCACCCTCCGACACCCCGTCATCCTCTGGAAGGAGTGCGACGAGATCGCCGTCGAAAACATCAAATGTGTCCCGATGACCCACCCGATCCAGAAAACCAGGTGCAGCCTCATCGTGGCCTCGCGCGGCTGCTACGTCTTCTGGTGTTTGCTCATGATTTCGCCGGCCGGACTGAATGTACACAACTCTCACGTGGCGGGGGTGCACTCGCTCCCCATGGTCTCGCTAGCGGTCAGTCAGCACGGCGTTGCGGTGTACACATGTTCCATAGATGGGTGGATAAAAAAGCTGACGCCAACATTTACAGAGAACACTTTGATTTTCAAACAAGAGGACATGCTGCACCCTGAAAATGTAACAGGGAGGAGGATACACGGGATCGCCGTGAGCCGCAACGGAGCGTACATTGCACTTGCCAGCACTCAAGGTATGGTTGAGGGCTATCATCCAACTAACAGAACCTACCAGGTTCACTTCGTGACCCTGAAAACGCCAGAAATGGCCGCATCACTGCTGCTCAAGCCTCCCACGCAGAACTTGTACAAAATGGCCGACCTGCTCGATCTCGTTAGGTGGCAAATTTTGAGAAACAAGTGCATCCCTGCGTCGCTGCTGGAGGAGCTCGATCAAAAGATCCAGGAAGCGGACTCGCCCTACTTGTGGCGTTTCAAGCTCTTTTTGGTGCGCATACTTTACCAGTCGCTACAGACGCCTCCGACAGACCACCACTGGAAGCCCACGCACGAGGAGAACAAGGTGTTCGTCAGGGACGGGGAGGAGGAGGCGGAGGAGGAGGAGGACGGGAAGGACAAAGAAGATGCGGCACAAGAGGAGGCCGAGCCTGGCGGAGTGAAACAGGAGGCCAGTAAGGAGGAGCAGATGGCGGAGGTGCAGGCTTGGATCAACGCTGTAGAGACCCACCTGATGAGGGAAAACATAAAGAAGGTGCTGGGGGTGGTGTACCTCAACACCTGGATTGCTCAGAGCACCAGCATACCCACCTGTGGCCTGGTGGAGTACCTCTCCAGAGACACTAACGACAGAGCTTCAGAGGTAAAACTCAGTGACTCAGCGTCTCACCATGAATGTTGTGATCTTTTAGTGTTTGCCCTGATCAGAGGGACTTGATGTCAGGTATGCGCTGATGATCCCAAAGTGATACTTATACAATCCAACATGTTGCAGCGGCACAGTGTACACTTAAAGCACGTTAGAGAGTGAAGTCAATCCAGTTAAGCTAAGAAATGTTTGACAGCATTAAGGTCTGCTTTAAGAAAAGAGCCTGCGTGACAGTTTCACCGTGTACTACGAGTCTAATCTAATTTCTAAAAGAAGAAACATCATTTCATTCTCTGAAAAATGAAAAGTTGAATTCAAAAGCACTAAGACTCACCCTTACTGAACTGAATACACTGTAACCTTTGCTGCTACAGCCCTCTGGAATGACGAGTAGCTCATTGTGGCTAATGTTAGCTGACTTTAGATGGATATTGCTTTGTATCTAACATCAATGACTTAATACTGATTCATTCAGTACAAATTGACTCTTCACTACACTACGTGGTCCAGAGTGCAGGCTAGTCACACCAGACTGGGAGAACCATATCTTTATGGACTGGCTTTGTGCTCGGGGACACGTTGAAGCAGGGTCTAAAATATCATTGAAGGCTTTGGCATTAAGTTCCCGTGAAAAGGCCTCAGTACTTCCTTAATGTGATGTGTTTCCTGTTAGTTATGGAGAGGAAGGCACTCTGAGTTGCTGGGATGAGCAGAAAGATGGGCTTGCTGAAAAACGTGACGACTTTGTCGGTTGGGCTTTTAATTACATCAGTTAGTGCAGCATGACATCATCACTGAAGATGCACCGTTTCATTGGAAATGGCTGAAATGCCCATTTCATGGGATCTTAAAATGGAACTAAGGGGCCAAGCCCAAACCATGAAGACCCACATACTTTTAGCATAGAGCATTATCCCCTAATTGCCCCAGTGGCAGCTCTGAAAGTTACATAGACTGGCTTTAATGGTTAATTGCTGTTTCTATTTTTATCAAAATGACCGAGGAACAAGCTGCAGATATATCAGAAGTGGTTCTTGCATAGAAACATGTTAATCTTTTATTAATGCCTGTTTATGACCCTCGTATTAGTGTTTTCACCTTTACACTATCAGCTCTAAACTCACATTCACACTGTCGATACAAGCTGGGTGAAAACAAACTCAGCGTTGTGTTTGCCTTCACTTACACCCTCTGGCTCCGTGTGTGTGTGTGTGTGTGTGTGTGTGTGTGTGTGTGTGTGTGTGTGTGATCCTCCTCAGGTCCTGATTGGCCACATCAAGAAGAAGATTAACAAGCAGACGTTCTTGGAGCGCTGCAGCCTGTGTCAGGCGGTGCTGCCCTTCTCAGACCACAAACAAGCCATCTGTAAAAACGGTCACATGTGGCTCAGGTATGGAGATCGCTCTCTCGCGCAAGTTCACATCTACTCCCCTAAAGATGGTTTTTATTAGCTTTAGCCTCGACGTGCACCGCAGGTTCAGATGCCACAGTTGAGCCTGACAGGAGATGAATTGAATCTTAATGCCAAGTGCCTTCTTTGACGGTTTATTTGTCTTCACAGAGCAGTAATCAAGCCTCCCACCTTTTGATATTTACCCATGCACCACTCTCATCATCTCATAAATATCCTCTGTCAAACATTGCTCCTGCTAGAGCGTGGTGCCTCTGGTGGGCACTGAGAGGGAAATCTGTGCCCATCACTTGTACCTGTTTCTGCTCTACTTTTGTGTCTGTGTGTGTGTGTGTGTGTGTGTGTGTGTGTGTGTGTCTGTATATGAGTGTGTGTGTTAGCATGTCTCTGTCCCTGCCAGCCAGCTCTCTAATGCCGTTCTCCCGGTCTCTTCCAGGTGTGTGTTGTCATACCAGGCCTGCCAGACGCTGACGTTCAGACGTTGCCTCCTGCTGGATACCATCGCCAAACTGCCAGAGCCTGAGGGTAAGCGCCACTTTCCATCTCTCTCCACCTCCATTTCACAGTCCCACTCTCCATCAGCCATCTCCTCCTGTCAGCGTCAGCGTCGGGCCTGCGTCCCGCTCTGCCGCTCCAAACCATCATTCTTAAAAAATGAGAAAACATGACTGATTGGATTTTATTTATTTATTTAAGTGTTTAATGTTGTCTGTGTTTGTCTGATTTCAAATCTACGGCTGCCTTCTTCAATTCAAGAGTTGAATCATTGGTCAGAAAACTGTGTTCACTGCAGCTCGGGAATTCTGAGCGCTGGTGCAGGAGTAAACAGTCTTTGTGTGACTTCATTCACTTTGGTTCATTGATGCATGCACTTAGATAACCTTCTTAAACACCACGTAAACAAAACATCCAGTTTCTGTAATCGTGGAAGATTAGAGAAACTCAATTATCCCAGCTGGAGAGAGGAGGCTTCTTTGCTGCGTGGGTTCCTCGTCGGCTTTTTACATGTGAGCTCGACAAAGACTTCAGACGGGCAAAGTATCTGACAGGAAAGATCAATATAGCGACATGTTGCGATCCATCCTTGTACTCTAAATAAATCCATCCAAAGTCTGCACCACAGTAACCAGGGTACAAAAGAGCATGTAAATGCATGTGCTCTGTATTTGTCTGCAGCACATCAGTCCTTGCCACACAGTGAATGCAGCATCATATCAGTGAACTTTGCAGATCCAGTATCTTAAAGCGATCGTTATGATTAGATAGTGAATATCTGTGTCTAACTGCCACCTGCTTTAAAAAAAAAGTCCAGACAAACAAACAGGTTTTGGTGCCAGCAGTGTGTTTCCTGTTTCCTGCAGTGGTTGGAGTCGGGAGAGAAAAACATTGTGCTCATCCCGCTGTCTGAGGATTAGCTTCATCTGAGTGCTACATGCATCCTGGGTCTTTATGGGTCTTGCCTGAGCGCCTGAGGCACGGCTTCCCGGTCATTCCAGCCTATCTGACCTAAACACTGACAGCTCTGTGCACTTTTTGGCATCTGTCAACATCATCCCGGCTCCTGTCTCAAAACACCTTACACGTTTTCTCCTGTGTTAAGTTTTTAAACCAGGTGTGGCAGTTATTCTGTGTTAAACCCTTTTCACACATGGAACGTGTGACAATGCTGGCTTCATCTGTCTGTAAAAGTCACGGCTTTCAGGCAAACCTAGGTTGAGTTTTGAAGTAATGATCAGTATCAAGGAGGAAGAGCGTTCTCTCGCAGGCTGCGTCACTGATTTTCAAGCTTGTTTTGCAGTTGAAAGCTTTATTCACTCACGAGACTCTCATTTCATTTTTCTCTTCTTTTTTCTTCACCGCGAGGAGAAAAAAGTCACTTTTTCTAAAGTGATCTGACATGAAAAATGTCTCATTCACTGCGTTTTGGTGGTTTCATTAAACTCGTTTATTGTCTTCATGCATAAGAAATTAGTCAAAAGTTTGAAGATCAAGATCTCTTTCACAAAAATTAAATGAGGAATTTATTGCAGTGGTCTTAAGAAGGTGTTAACAAGATGTGTATTTAATCTTTCTGTGTATTTAACCGTGTGCCTCTGTAGCCTTTACATTAGAGTGATGACACTCAGTTCAGACTTACGAGGTCCGATCCTGTAAGACTGCTGACTTTGACTTTTATGGGAAAGTGACTTGATCTTTTATTCAAATATGAGACCAGCTTGTAAAATTCCCATGCAGGTCTGAACGCGTCCTTATAATCATATTCATATTTAGAAACCTCCAGCACAAACGCGGCTTGTTGTCTTTCCCCTGCAGATCCAGAGTGGATAAAGAAGATACTGCAGGCGCCGTGCACGCTCTGCGACTCGCCCATGATCTAGAGCGGAGCCATGGCGGGAACCTCAGGGCTTCCCTGCGACCTTCAGAGCTTCCCGCTCTGACGCAGGGCCAAATTTTGTCAGAAATCACTGCAACAATTTTTTATTTCATGTATTTTGTCCATGTTTTTGTTATCACTTTATATTGGTATCTTCAAAAGTGCAAATAAAAGGCTTTGATTATACATTCTAACTCTTCTTTCCTCACAAGTGTAGCCTACAAAGAGCGCAGAGATACTGTTTCCCCCTGCCATGGTTTCAAATTAATATTTTACTGAGGTAAAACATTTTGGACTCAAACTTTACAGATTTCTTTATTTTCTCCCTACTAAAATTAATTCCCAGTCAGACACAGTGTTTGCACAAGGGGAGCAAAGAAACAAAGTTTAAAATGTGGAGGTTTCTATTATTCAGTAGGACTTCAGGGCACCATAAATAAGCTCCCTCATTTTCCTTATGTTGACTATATTTCCAAACCTTTTGGTGTAGTTTTTATTGCAAGTAAGTGGAACTTACTCTGCTAGTCCTATTTTAGTGAGGTTTCTTTTCCCCCCTTCTTCTTTTTTTGAGCGCAACAAATAATACACTCTGAATAATACATACTCTGGAAAAAACTCAACATACCTACTTTAATTGGCACTGTAAAACAATTTCCAAGCTCTGGGAGGAGGGAGGAGGGTTGGTGGTGCTCAGTCATTCTCTCAGATGAGGACTTCCGCTAATGTAAACGCAGAAGAGAAGGAGCGGCGAGGCAGATGAGATGAGCAAGAGGCAGGAAGAAAGCGAAAAGTGTGCTTAAAAACCCGGCACGGTCCGTCCCGTGGGAGCGGGTTGTAATGAGATTCAGCAGTAATGAGGGACAGAACATGGCACCAGATGTGATTCTAATTCTAATCAAGGAGGGGAGGGTGGTAGTGATGGAGGGGGGTTAGAGAGCACATTGTTAAATACAATTAACCCTTTTTTCATATTTGGAGGGAACAAGGGCTGAAGGGAGGGGATACAGGCTCAGCGGCATGTTCTCGGCCCCGGCTCCTTGTTTTGGAGACATGGAGGTCAGCGGCCGGTGATCAAAGAGGAAGCTGGACCTGAGAGACTGGGCCAGCAGCAGAGCCTCCTCTATCCACCGCCAGCCCCTCTCATCCCTTCCATCCCCCGGCCTGGCAGAGGTGGGGTGGGGTCTGCCCTCCCTCTGGTGTCACTGGAGATGATAGCCTGCCCCGGGGCGAGGAGAGAGGAGGCAGCTCGGCTCCAAACACACAGGACTTTCATGAAAGGGGAACCTTTTTTTTTTTTTTTATTTTATTTCTTTTAAACCCCACATTTCTTTACCCAGTGGTGGCACTTATTGGCCCGAGACTCAGTGAAGATTCAGTCCAGCTGGGGAAGAAAGGGATGTCTCCCATTTTACTAGAAAGTGAATCATTTATCACATTATCGTATGCAGGAGGAGGCTGCAATGTTTTGGACTCGTGGTAAGATAAGTTTTAAGCGTACAGCTGCAAAAAGCATCCATATTTTTCAACTACCAGTAAAATATGTGAAAATAAGTGCTTGTTTAGACATAATGATAATTGACCTAAATGACAGAATTTACTTACTTTAGCCCTTCTGAGGAGTACTAACTGTTAGCTGAGGCTGATTTCACAGTAAATTCATAGTTTTCATCTGAAATGTGCAAAACAATGCAGACCATGTGGTATTTTTTTTTTCTTTTTTACAAAAATACAACAAAAACCATTCTTTGGAGACTGTGGCTTGACAAGAAAAAAAAATCTCAAACTGAGGTCCACTTAAAAGCTTTTTCCAGAGCTTTCAATCATATATCATGTCTACCTCAGCAGGAGGGATTTGGGTAATATAAAGCTAGTTGTTGGACCTTGACTTCAATTTTTTTATATGAAATTACATCCAGAACTATTGCTCTCCCTGCGATAGCTTCTGTAATTCCCTTGCTCTTTGTTTAAGCTGTGCACAGAAATGAATTGTAAGCTTTTTGGCGTCGCCCCACTCCTCGACGCCCCTTTCAGGTCAGATGTTGCCACATGCACTGAGTTGTTCTGTCCAGTTGTGAAGCTGACTGACGTCCAGCAGCACATCTCTGTGCGACTCCTCCATTCCCCGACCTAAACCTGCAGAAAGATTGTTGATATCACCATCTCTCCTTCTTCACAGAGAGATTAAATGTCAGCATCCCAGATTTACTGTGCTTCTCACTCCCCCTCCTCTTCTCCTGTGGATGAGCATGAACTCCACCTGTTGCTGATTGGCTGGAGTAGTGTTGCACGGCCCGGTCTGAGCCACTTTGGACGTTCCCATTTGCAGAACCAGTGCTGTGCACAAAAGCTGAATTCCTCTTTCAATGCACACATAGAATGGACTGCTGGGGCTGTGAGGAGATGTCCACTGAGATTAAAATTCAACAAATATCAACAGCCTGTCCCCAGAATGACTCACCCTACCTTTTAAGTTTTTGTTACCTCTGCCACCAAACGTAACTCAGTAGGTGTGGCAGTAGTGTCATTATTATTTCATGAAGAGACATTTACAGTTTTGTTGCAGAAAACTTGAGGAAGACGAAGAGATTTGGTTCAGTGCTTCTCTCTGAAGCGGTGGCCACGGTATCTTTTGGAAGCAGGAATGCTGCGGAGGAGGAAGGAGGAGCTGAACTGTAAGATCACCTCGCTCTCTGTGAAAACGGGCCGACTGCATTTAAACTGCCTCAGTTTTTAGACAGTAAGTTCACTGAAAAGTTAAAGTAACTAAAAGCCTTGTAATGAGCTTCTCATCAGCCCCTCCTGCGGTGGGTTTCAGGTTTCTTCTTGTTTTTCAGCCTGGGGATTTGGTGCTGCGTGTTATAGTTTGTCAAATGGAAGTGGCTCCTCAGGTTGTAATGTTCCTGTCACTGATAGGTGGAGACCAGTACTGTTAGAGGTTAGCTGTGTTTGGTTGATCCTCCTCCCCCTTTAGTATGATAATCTGTCAAAGAGCAGCTCCACTCGTAATTACCTGCTTCCCCTCCCTTTCTCTCCCACTGTCTTTGCTCTCAAGACTTCAAACGGGGGATTTTTCTCTTTGCATACAATATTTATATCCTTTATGTCAGTGGCTGGATGGCATAAAACATTCATGGCACCTTTTCACACCTTAATTTCATGTGATATTCCTTTTGTTTTGTTTAGACTAGATTTTGAACATGATGCGTCCCACTGTATTCTCTCAAGAGCATCTATTCATTTTGTTGCTTCAGAGTATTCTCATTTACGCTGTAAAACGTGGCAGCTGCTTCGCCGCCTCAGACATGTGACTGCATCACCTGGTGGGATCACCGCAGAGTTTTATAGACTGTCGGCTTTTATGAGTCTTCCTGTTGAGTCTTTGTACACTCTGACACATTTCTGACTAAAGTTCAGGAGTATGACGCTACGCGCCATGTGACGGTACGAGTTTGTCAAACATCAGAGATGCCTGTTGTCTGCACCGCAGTAGCTTCCTTTCAGCATCTAGTTGTGTTAGGTCGTTGGGGACAAATCAATGAGCAGGAACGCTTTATGGCAATACTGAGTATCTATATGATGCAGTACCTTGATTTTAATTTCCGGGTTGAGCTGAAAACGGACATTTCTGTCCAGCTATTTTATCCACCCAACAGTTTTTTTTTATTTATTTTGATCTAATTTAATGACTCAAAAGACCTAAAACAATTACTATATCACAATATCATGATATATCACAATATCATGATATATTGTGATATTATTTTTAACTATTCTATTTTATCTTATTCTTATTCTACCTTATTTTTAATATTATTATCAAGTGGCTTTTAGTCTTACTTCAGATTAACTTTCTGTCTGTTTTCATGTTCAGTCTGTCTTTTTTATGTGAAGCACTTGGTGCATGTAATTTCTTTGTTGTAAAGCACTTTGAGCTGTATTTCTTGCATGAAAGATGCTATTATTATTATTATTATTATTATTATTATTAATAATAAAGTTCACTCTGATTGTTTTATAGACTTTTCAGATCAGGATTTTAGTCTTTTTTTCGTCTTTTTTGAGTCTTAGCAACTTATTTTAAAAGAACTTTACAAATGCTGTGAGATCACTTCACCCGTTTCTGATGCCGGTCAACTTTTAAAGCCTTTTCTAGGTTAAAGTGCCATTTTTGTAACATTCAGCGTGCAGCGTTCCGCGTTGGTATGTCCTAGTTTAAGATATTGAAGTGTGTGTGTCGTGGAAACTCTTGGATTATATGATGATCAATTGTAGCAATCAGTTTGAAAAATATGAATATAATGATAAGTATATTGTATACTTTTATTTTGCACCTGGCCACCAGGATGCTTCAGAATTTTCCCATATCTCAGTGCATGATCCGTCATTTCTGATGCTGTCTCACTGGTTTAGCTTGTCGTGAGCATTCAGACATTCTGGACTGAACTGTGAGGTGATCGGTCGGTTGAATTCTGGTGAGAGATCCATAACACCAACTGACAAAGCCAAATGTCCTCGGAAACCTGACTTTTCTCTGTAGTAACTGCATCTGTGCAGCATCCAGACAGGAAGCAGAATGAAAGACAGTCAGGGCCCAGAAATACATCACAATGGGCACTTTGGCACAACGACCATCCGGAGTTGCATCATTGCGTTTCTGCAGCTGCTGACTCCCTCCGCACCCCCATGAGGCCCCTCTCCTCTGTTTCCACAGTCCTCTAAACTGAGCCGCATCCCCCCCGAACTTGTCAGTGCTAATGAAGTCAGTATGCAAGGTTGTCTTCTGCTCTCTCTGAACTGATGGGGTGAACATGGTTGTCTAACTGGTTGACTCCCCCGCTCTGCCGTCTCTGGGGAGCGGAGAGAGAGGGGAGGGCAGTGACCCGAGACCAGCCGCGGGGTTGTGCGAGGAGAGTAGAGGGGGGAGGCTGTATGTCCATCATTAGAGTCACTATTTGTTCGTGGCTTTGAGGGCACTGAAGTGGAACTAATACTGAACAGCAGAATGGACATGGAGAGGGAGGGCCACTTTTTACTGCTACATTAATTAAGCTCATTCTCAACATGCTCCCTGTCTCCTCCGGTTCTGCCGCAATTAAGTGGAAGGGCTGCTTTGTGTGTACGGTTGGTTTAACCTTTTCTGACGTTTAGCACAACATCCCTCACTTTCAGAGACACGAAGTGACTGAGGACATTTACTCTAGTGCTGCCATATATTAGTCTGTACTTTTAATCCACTGCATTTCAGGAGGCAACTGACAGTTTACTAGAGCTGGAACTATTGAGGATTTTCATTGTCTATCAGTGATTTCTGTTTTGTCTAAAATAAATGTTTCTGAGCGACACTCTAAAACCCAAAGACATTCTTTTTTTTACAATGATATAAAAGATAAGGAAGCAGCAAATCATCACACTAGGGAAGCTTTAAGGGAAAATGATTGACATCTTTCATGGATTACCAAAAATGTTGATTAATTTGTTGTTGGTCAACTACTAGTTCCTAGAGAAACCCTGTGTCTTCAGTTTGGAGGACTTTGATGCCCAACCGCAGCGTATGCACATCATGATGTTTATCATGTGGAAATTGATGCTCCCAAAAAATGTATCGCGTGAATCTACAACCAATGTTGGATTACCAACCATGCAAAGTGGGCAACTGCCCCGGGCCCCAAGACCCTCAAGGGGCCCAAAGGTTCCAGCTTCACCGTGAGGCATTTGGTGCGATCTAATTAATTGCAAATTTGTTAGTTAAAGGCCCTGAAAACATATTTTCTCAACCAACTGTGTTATGCATGTCATGCACTTCTGCCCACCAATCACAGTTGAAAATGCAGTTACATGTGTTTGCTTATTTTTGTCATTCAGATCTGATCAAAGCACGGCCACATGAGTGTCCGAGTATTAAACCTTTAACAGATAATAATAAAATGTATTTTTACAGAACATACAATAAACACTGAAATGACAGAGGTGTAAAATATACTTTTCAGGCCTCTGTTCTTTCAATATATGGTGAATGTTACAAAATAAGTTACCACAAACTGAATGTTAATTACTAACTAACACATGTCCAATGCACAGAGAGTGGGGCTCAGAAGGGGCACATGCTGATATTTTTGCTCTATGGCCCCCTAGTGGCATTTCAATCAGGCACGCTTACTTTGTGACCATCAATCGATCATCAGTGACATCGGCCTCGGGTTTATATTTTCAGATGTTGCTCTCACTTTTGCTTTTTGCTCGTGAATTACTGGATAAGTTTTGCTTGCAGGGGGGTACAAGCCAAAAAGGCTGGGAACTGTGGGTACATTTTGCTGCCATACTGGATTTCCAGTGTTGAGGATTGTTCTTCAGATCTCTGTGATGGAGCTTTGAGTGTGACTGATGGACAGTTATTTCTTTATCGCTTCACAACTATATTTTCTCTTTTTACTTTAAGATGACAGGGGTAAGTGAACAGAAAAGCACCGGTGGCTGCGCCGTAGCGTTTTCTGCAGATCTTAAGTGAAACACGCTGTTCAGCAGGCCTGCAAGACATCACGCCGCGTGTTCGTAAACGCGGCGGATGATGGATGTCTGTCTCCATCAGCGCTGGCACCATGAAATGACAGCTCTCTGTAATGGTGACAAGTTAGGTTCTAGCGGAGACACATTCCCTTCAGGTGGCTCCATTTTCAAAATCTCACCAAGAATGTGGAGCGCTTAACTCTCCTCTTGAAGGCTGAAGGGCTCTCTGTGCCTTTTATATTCCAGATTTCAGCAGGAGGAGAAAGCGGTGGGGGGAAGGGGGGGAAATGGCTCATTTGAGAGTTTGCTTTAATATCCGTCTTTCAGAGATCAGAGGGTGTCATATTCTCACACCTCATATTTCACAGCATCTATCACAGGCCATGTAAAATTCCCTTAAAAGTGCATTATGCAATATAATAGCAGGTTTGGGTGACATTTATCTGCCAAGGGGAGGAAGGCTGGTTACAGACCTATTGCCTTTTACAAAAAGGATTTCATCACACAGGGAATCTTTGTGAGTTTCTCCGGTTTGTCTTGCGATTGCAGCCCATGACTGAAATTAAAAATGAACTTTATGCCTCTCCCACAGATAAATCTGCTTTCGCACATGCAAATAATTACACCTTAAAGCTGACACAAAGCAAACACCCAGTGTATGTGGGAGATTTCCCTAATAGTTCTGGTGACTTATTGTTGAAATACTGTCTGAGCAGTTGATCTAGAAAATCCCGAGCAGTCCTCTGTGCGTCTGCATGAGAGCGAGGGAAATTATTTCGGGGCCTGGTTATGCAGAATCTGTAATGAGTATTTTTGTTGTGTTTTTTTTTTTTTTTTTTTAAAGGAAATACCGGTAATAACTATGTGCAAAACCATTAGAATGAATATTTATGCTGCTCGTTATGAAATATTCATTAAGTCGGTTTAAAAAAAGAACAACGAAGGAGACTGGGGAGAGAGATTGTGTGTTTACGTGCGTGTATTTGTGTGTAAAATGGGGGCGGCGGGGCCCTCATCACCTATTGCACAGGAGTACTGACAAAACCCCTGGATTGAATATCTGACATCTCTTAACAAAAGCAGCAGCGGTACCATCTTCCTCCTCCTGTATTTTGTTATGTAGTTTTTTTCCCCTCCATTCTCTTTCTCTCTGCCTGAGGTGATACGAGTCCCTCCGTTCATCCGATCTCCACGTCTCTCCCTCTTTCTCCACCTTTCATTCCCTCACTTCCCCTTCGTTCCATCTACCCAAATTAAGAAATTAATGAGGGATAGGTTCTTTACCAACTGCCCCCGCAATGTTTACCACTGATGAAATTATAATGTAGGCCCTGCTGTATTATTTATAAGCCAATTAGGGGAAGTGTTACTTGATTTGATGGGGAGCCGACACACAGAGTACATTTAACTAATGGAGACCAAGAGAGTAAAGGGAAGGAGGGGAGGGAGGACAGCTGAGGCGGACTATTTCGTACGATGCTCTAGGATTACGTGGCTAATTGCCCTGCTTTATCTGTCTGTCACGGATAGCCATGCATATTTTAGCGTTCCCAAAGACTTTGATTGTTTGCACTCGTGTTGGGGCTGTAACAAGTAGAGCAGAGGCCAGAGTGGAGTGTAGTTAAAAACTGGCAGCAGGGGAGGCAGGGAGGGGGCGGCGGAGAGGAGGAAGAGGAGGGGAGAAGAATGGGGGTGGGTGAGGGGGGCGGCCGTGCACAAAACTCAGACACTGTGACAGGTGGAGGAAGAGTTTTGACAAGGAGCAAAGGGGTGTCGAGGTGGGAAAATGTAACAGGAAAGAAAAAGTCTACGCCGTTCATTGAGAGGCTGCAATTAGATGGCAGCACAAACAGTAATTAATTTCACTTATTGCAGCCCGCAGCCCAGCGCAGCTTGCTGACCTCGTCTGCATGTTGTTAAGAAACGATTTCGTAATTCCGTTTCCTCGTTTGCATGGCTCATTTGCACCACGGCATGGCAAAGTGTAGTGACATCCAAGGAGGCAACACGGGACAAAAATCCCATGAAATGCCATGTGACATGCCACGGCGTGAGGTGCACACCAGCAGCTGGAGAACTGCGGCTCAAAATGAAGAACTGATTTTACACACAGGGCGGCTGATTAATGGGTCAACCGACTCAAACTGAATACAGATTTAGCATTTTTTAAAAGAAAGAAATTAGAAGAAATATGTCTTTTATTGGGTAAAAATGGAAAACATTAACACGTTCCTGCCTCTGAAATGAGAACATTTTAAGCTGTTCTCTGCGGTCTCAGTGGAAGTTAGAGCTGAAACAATTAGTTGATTAATAAGTTACTTGATCGACAGCAAAAATGCAAAAAAAATAAATAAATAAAAATAAAAAAAATGGCTGGTTTCAAGCTTTCAAATGTAAGGATTTGGTATTTTTCTGTTATATCATTGAATTGAATTGAATATCTGTGGGTTGTGCAATACTGTTTGATTATTATTCTCCCAGAACTTGAGAGGGGCATATACGTAATATAGTAATAGCTAATTGTAGCCTTGATGTAAATTAAATTCCTTTGGGTTATTCAGACAAAGCAAATGATCTGTAAGTGTGACGGACATTTGTCAGATTTAATGATTCATGATGAAATAATCAACAGATAAATCAATAACAGAAATATTAATTAGCTGCAGCCCGAGAAAAGTTACTCATAAAAATAAACCCCAGGCTTCAAATATTCTTCAAAACAATACCTATTATTGATCATGAAACTGTCTGTTGGCTGTATCTCTTGGAATAATTGATTTTCTGCTAATTTATTTGGGTCCTCCAGGGCTAGCCGTGGGCCAGGACCCCCTGGTGCCGAGCTCGTCTCGGGCAGACACATCCTGGAGGAACCTGCTTAAACCCCCGGAGTGGAGCAACTCTGACTGATGAGCTTTTTGAAAGTTGATCAGACACTTATGCTAAGAAGGGGAAACTGGAGCAAAGGCATCCTTAATTATCTGATGAGGGGAAGCTTATCTGAACGGTTTCTTTTTCTCTCCTCTTTTATCCGTCCGGATCACATGACAGATCTTTACATAACAAAAGAGCTACCTGGCCAGTCCGCTTCATTTAAAACGCCATCCTGATCCAAAGCATGTGTGCGAGCGCAAGTTCTGGTCTGAGGGCGATCCACGACAAGTCCCTGCTTCACGTCACGTACATGGCAACACATTCTGGAGCCGTAATTTCCCTGAAATATTGTGCGATAAAGATTTCAGGCCCGAGCATATTGGAACATTTATGGGTCCTCTCCCTGCAATGAGTGTGTAATTAATTCACGATTAAAAGTATTAGTACAGGCTTTGTGTGGTGATTTATTTAAAGGCTGGTACGAACGCTGGCTCGGTTTCCTCCTTTAGGAAATGGGTAATAAGATCCGATGCCAGGCCTTCTTTAGCATCCCTCTACACACACACGCACACACACACACATCCCATATTAGTGTGTCTCCTCCATTAGAAGCCCACACATAAGCGCAGGAGCCCTGTCACCACCACCGTCACAGTCACCATGTTAACTTATTCATCCCTGTTAAAGCCCATGTAACTGGATAGCTGTTAATTAATATAGCTGTCGGGTAAATGGTTGCCGCCGGACCATCGCCACCATCCATCAGTAACATAATCTCAGGCTTGTTTTCATGCCAGGCCTCGGGCTCAATTAAGATAATGCTATGCAAACGAGGTCTCTCGCCATTAGCCTCATCACTGAGGGGCCGTTTATTGGCATAATTGGGGCACTCCAAAGAACAATTAACGTGGCACCTCCTCTCCACCTATGAGATCAGCAATCATCTGTGAGCATGGCTGAGGAGTCACGAGTTGTGACCGCCGGGCGACGAGTCGTGGCTGCAGATTGACCCGGGAGGTCCAACAGGAGCAGCTGGAGAGCGCAGACAGACGACTGCAGCCAAAGCTGCGAGCCTGTGGCCTGTCTGAAGGACTGTAATTATCAGCCAGTGATGCATTTATGCTGAAATACATGATACTGGTTAGATTGTTAGCTTAGCACAAAGTAGCCTAATATTACAGCCCAGTGTATGTGGTTTTGGTCATGTGCAGGTCAAAGGATGTTCAGGCAGAGCTGTTTCATGTCTCTTGGGGCAGGTCCAAATCACGTCTCAAGGCCTCAGGGGTAAATGCCCCAATACACTGTGAGCCTACAGGCTCGCTGCATGTCAGCCTGCGTCAGATGGTCAAGCAGAGACACATCATCAACTTGTGTCATCACCCCACACGCCACTCTCAGTGTTTGACAGTGCAGCACAAAACCAATGCTGTATCAACGTGTATAGGTCTGTAGTTCTGTGGGTCCTCAGACTCTTGGCTACTGTAGTCTTTCACTTCATGCCACATTGTGATTGGCTGGATTGTACACGTTTTTATTTCGTTGCATACCATCTTTGGCTGCAGAAGCTCAAACACAGCTGTCAGAAGACATGTTTTACAGAGCAATCTAGGAACACAATTTTAAATTGACTGCAAAAGAGTTCACCAGGCTTCTTTCAGTGTATAACGTATTTAAAGGTACCCTGTAGAATTTTTGACCACTAGCAGCCATAGGAAGCAATGTTTTTATGAGTGGGACCCCGTTTCGTAAGCAGCCTACAGGGCAGTGCTAATCAAGTAGAAGCCCGTGGGCCAAAGCTTCCCATCTGACCCACAGAATATTAATAAATTCAGAAAATGCACACATCTAATATTACTGACCAGCGGAAGAGGGTCAATCCGTTGTGAGAGTGATCGTGGCTTAGCTTGCCAACCCCTGGCAACAAGCCAAAAAGTCAATTCATAGTTCATCCGCTCTACAGAATTGGATTATTCTACACCTCCATCCTCTCTACTCTTATTTTCATTGGTCAAGTTTTTTGCTGAGATAAGGACTCATCCAGTGGTATGTATTGAGGACTGACTGCCTCCTTGGTGGAGGTCTGAGAGCATTTTCCAAGCAAGTATCTGGCGATGATTATGGATTTTACTTTTAGGAGTCTGCTCACATGAATCTAGGCTGAAAAATAACATTCAGTCCACTGCTGTAGGGAGTCAAATCTCAACCAAGTCAAGTAAAAACAGTGTAAATTTAGTTGAAAAGTGTTAAATAGAAGTCAAGAACATGATGTTTCCACAGAACTTGTATGACTAGTTCAAACACTGTTCACTAATCAACCATACTTTTCCAGTTTTTAACCTTGAAATCTAGTTGTTTTTTGACCTGAAAAATCAAGGTCCACGCTTCCTGGGACCGGCAGGCTACTGAGGAGCTGCATATAAAATCAGTAAAAGTGCTTTCAGAAAGGTGAGGAGGGGGTGGCAGTGGTCCGATGTTGGTCCTGGAGGACGGGAGGGTGGTGTTGGCAGAACAGTGTGGCCGTGCTGAAGGTCAGCGCGGTAGGAGGGGGGAGCTGGTAATGGAGAGGTCTGAATGGAGTCTGCTGCAGTACAAGGAGCCAGGAAACTTTTTAGGACAGGGGGTCTCAGGTAGGGGTGTGAGCCAGTCTTTCATGTAGTGAAATTTATTTCTGTCTGGAAACTTTCCACTCTCCAAAACAAATATATTTAAGGTGGGAACGACAATAAACTTGAAGAATTATATTATACATTATATCTTTTTATCCAGCACAGCAGTTAACGAGGAAAAAAAGGGTACTGAGGTTTGGTAATTAGGAAAGCGGTGAGTTTCTATCATCTCTGTAGCCGGGTTAATGCAGCTCTGGAGCCTTCAGACATAAATCTCAATGACTCTTAATTGTATTTTGGCTGTGTGAGGCTTTTACTGAACTACAACACATTCAGATTCACAACATTAAATCCCCTCTGCAATGAAAGGGCTTTGGCTTTCTTTTCGTCTTTGTTTTGGCCACATTCCTCACATAAAGGATTTAATATAAATGCACGGTTTTTAATAGCTTGTCACAGAGGTAGGCAAAAATAATGATCTATAATTTTAATCCATAATTCTCATGTTGGTCTCGCAGTGTTTTTCTGCATATTTTGAACCTGGCCGCTGTAAGAGAATTACAGCAGAATCATCCTTTAAAGAACAGATAATTAGACCAGATAATTGGCAGTGCAACTCCACATTTCCCCACTTTGACTTCCCATTTAAAATTTTTCTTTTAATTATTTACTTTACTTTCAATTCTTAAATTTCCCTTGGGATCAATAAAGTACCTATCTATCTATCTATCTATCTATCTATCTATCTATCTTTAATGTGCCTCAACATAGAAACATGATAGTCTCCTGGATACTGTTACTGAAACCTTTATTTAATCAGGTGGATCATGAGCTGTATATTTTCTAACACAGCTGTTAGTACTAATGGTTCAACCCGGAGAGAGTCATGTCCACCCAAAGCTGTCAGTCACATTGTTTATGGAGAAACTGGAGAAAGAACGCCCGAAACAAAATCTTCACCTCTTTAAGACGAACTGATTCGCAGCTCCTTTGAGCAAGCTGTAACACCGGAAACGAGATCATTATTCTAAAGTACGATTTATAACTAAGTGTAACACTCTGAATATAGCAACAGGCAAAGTTTCACAGTGCCTGCACTGTGAACCTGCCATCCAAATTTGTAAATTTCCAGGAGACTTTCTGTGTGCTGAGTCACATTCCCACACATTTTCCTTCACAGTGTGTTTGTTGTTGATTTGCAGGTTTTCTCCCTTCAGCAGGAGAGACAAAAGCCACATCTCTGCAATACCGAGGCCCTTCCCATCTGTTCTCTGCTCACACCTCCACTTTGCTACATGACTCACACATTCGCGCGCACACACACACAAACACAATAGGCGGGCTTCAGCACTAGCTATAATGATTCCTCTGACACACATTGGGGCACATCATTCCACAGCACAGCACAGCTTTGCAGCTCAAGGCCCCTAAACCTCACTCACACTTCTCACTAGCAAGATGCTTTGACTGCGTGTGTGTGTGTGTGTGTGTGTGCTCACAGCCATGCGGTTGAGAAGTGAGCGGCTCCTTGGGAATTTTAAGAGTCAAGCCCCCCTAAATCTTCTTGTTTCAACTTTAGAAAATCAATAGGATAAATATCCTGTTTGCCCCTCTTGTCCTCAGCCCGCCCGCTTCCTGCTCGCTCAGGTTACCGGAGCGGAGAATCTCGCTCTCACCTCAGGCTATGTTTAAAACAATCCCTGTTTTTTTAAGCTCCGAATGGCCGAGGATCTCAGGTGCAGCTTCTTCTTCTTCTTCCTTTTTTTTTTTTTTCTTAACAGCGAGCAAGAGGGAGAATCATGTTAACATATGCCATTGGAGAGCGCCACTTGCTAAGTCCTCCAATCTACCTGCTCCATGTGTGATTAGGCTAGTGAAGCTGAGCCTGGCCCAGACACAGATCGAAGAGGGTACACTCTCAATATGGATGCGAGGCGCGCCTGCCGCGGCCACATCCAGCTGCTTCTATTGATTTTTTTGTCCTCAATTATATAATAGAAGCTCTGTTCTGGATTTGAACTTAAATCACATAGTTTGGCGAGCGAGCATGTCCCATAAATCAAGAAAGCGCTTTGACTCATTTGAAATGGGATTTTTATCGACTGCATTTGGCATCCCATCTGGAGAGATTTGCGTGACTATTGTGTGAATGTGCGATACAAAAGTGTATGTCTGTAGGGTTTTTTTTTTTTTCCTCTTATGTGTTCCAGGTG
>JAPZEA010000011.1:8371612-8384756 GCA_029783685.1 Heniochus monoceros
ACAGATTTCATGTGGTTGCCATGGTTATTGCCCCTCCCATCTGAAAGGACAATAGAGGCAGCTCACAAAGAACTCGGCAGCATGCGTGCATTTTTAGGAAGTTGGTTCCTATCATGTGGTTGCGTTTAACTGATGGAAATACTTCACTAGCTGGAGAGCGGCCTGTCTCCCTGTCTCGAGGCCACAGCACTGGGGGACACTGAGTGCTGAAAGTCATACATCCCTAACAAAAGAGTATAAACAGGTGTCTGGAATAAAACATCCCTATAATTAGCAGTTTGTCCTTCACAGCACTTCCCTCTTTAAATAAAAGTAGCTGATGCTTCAGCAACAGGACTCAGTCCTTCTGGAAGTGCTAACAAAAGGCTGATTTTAGCCCTGATTGAAATGTTGTTGATCATCATGTATAATAAACAGAAGCAGAACTTTAACAATGAAAGCAACACCTTTTTTAAAAAAAAAAAAAAGCTTACCCATCTGCTTTAGCTTTTCGCTGGGCCTAAACAAAACACAGTTAGTGCTGTGCTTTTTACAGTTTCCACTGGGGTGTTTCTATTTTCCAGTGGTGAAAGAAATATTTCCTGATTATCTAACGACATGCAACCCAAAAACAACCCCCCATGCAACTGTTTGGAGACGTTGTTCTGGACATTACAGCATCCACTCTCGCTGTCTTGTGAGGCTGATTCCTCTCAAGGTGCCAGCACATGGGAGACAAGAATGCAGAAGTCTCCTGTATTGCATAATGAATGAATGGATTGTTTACCCAGCATGCCTGAGACCTAATCTTTTTTGTATGCAAAGTCTGTTATGCACAAGCATCAGTGTGCATGTGTGTATCTTTACTGCCTGAGTGGCTGTCAGGTTGTTTTGTCTGTGGCTGTAAGTCTGTGACTCAGAGGAGGCTGACAAAGACAGGAAGTGACCAAGGAGTGAGGAGGGGGAGAGGCAGAGCCAGACAGGAAGCCGTCTCTGCTCCCGGTTCACTAAGTCTTTGCTGACGGGCTGAGGGTCGGTGTGTCAGCTTGTTTTGGCACAAGTTTTCATGAGAATTCACTGGACACTAAGGTTAGAGGAGCAGTGGGAAAATAGCAACTGCCATTTTGGCAAGCGGACCAGCCATCATCTAGAGGTCAAATGCGGTGAAAAGTGTCTGAGGGCTGGCTGACATGGTTTATTAACCTTAAACCAGACAGTTCAAGACCTACGACTGATAATGTGCATGTCAACAACAGCCACGGCCTTTGAAAGTGTTCTTGACCAAGCAGTCAACAAACCAGTTTTCCCCATGAACACAGTTTATTTGGATGGTTTCACATGGTATTTTACTTTCTCTGCATGAACAAGAGTTGCATAAGTTGCATACAAATACATTTGTTATGTCACACAACCTGATATTTACTTGTTCCTTTGAACTGCCCATTGTTGGTAGTCAGCAAGAGGCAAGGATACTGTGTGAGGTGAAATTTGAATCAAGTACCGTTCTCCTTCTCCGAGTCTTAACTGAGTCAAATGTTAACACACAGACATGATACACACATTTTTAGATTCGGTGAAACACACTTTTCAGGGAAGGCATCATCTCAGATTTATTTTGTCCACTCTGAATAAACGTCCATAAAGTCACTTAGAAATCCTAAAAACAAGGCTCCTTATAGCTAGCGCCTGCTTGAGAATCATTGTGTTTTCTTCAGTATCAAAGTAATCCAGTGATAGCTGTCTGTACATCCATGGGTACGCTGCAAATGGGAACTGCTAATAGCAAATTCGGCATACTTTTAATGCAAATTTGCAAAAATCTAAGCAAAGATATGCTAAAAAAAAAAATGGGCATAAAGTATTAGAAGAAGTAAGTCAGGTACTGAAAGCCAAATTTGTTAACAGATAAATAACATTAACCATAGAATTTGGAGGTTTTCTCCAATTAAATACGCTCTTTTTTTTTTTTTTTTTGGAGCCAGCATCTAGTGGCCATCAGAGGAATTGCATCTTAAGGCAATTGTGCTTTGGCAGCACCACAGACTGTCGGACATTTCACTGTCAAAACACTTTTTTATGTTTTTCAGCTTTACCCACCCTATCCCCCTTAAAGCTGCTAAGAGTTACAGGGAGCTGTGAGATAATATGCAGCAAAGACAGATATCGATACCAAGCAATACTAATTAAAATAAATAGTAACGGAGTATTATTCAACTTTTTCATAATCATGTTACTCGTGACTTGGTTGTCTGACTTATTGAATGTTCTACGATATATTTTTGAACAATGTGCCAATTTCACCTTTTCTAAAACTTAACTAGTAGACGGGAAGTGTTCCTGACGAATAAATCACTAATTTGAACACGTTTAGGGCACAATCTATGGCCAGATCGCCAGTGAAATGTCGGAAAGTGAATTCTTCTACACTCATTCAGAGAGAGAGAAATTTCCTCTCGGTGCCAAGAGACAAAGGAAAATCATTTTTGATGATCTGCCAGGTCTGTAAACCTGTAAACATTCTCTGTGTGTCTGAACCAAGCTAGATCAAGGGACAGATTACAGTTTCTCTGTACTGTGTGTGTGTGCGTGTGTGTGCGCGGTGTGTATAAATAGAACATGTGGCAGCACTTACCACGGTCTCTTTATTTGAGGCATTTCCCTCCCTGCCTTGCTCACCACACTCTGGTTGGTGGGACTGTAGCAGCAGCCATGAATGAGTTCCCAGGCCTTCACATCCACAAATGTGTGTGTGTGTGTATGTTTCTCTGAGTTAAATATATTTGACTTTTTTTTAAAAGCCATTAAGCATTTGTTTGATCAGACTTCAGGCCACCTGCCTTCACATTGTCGCAGGTTTTAAACACTTCTTTCAAACCTGCACACTGCTGCTGCTCCCATCGACATGCATGAGTAGGATTTCCCCATATGGTGCAGCCCTATGGATCCAGCCAAACCCACAGTACAATAAACACTACTTGAAGCATACCATCAGACATGACAAAAACATGGCTGAATAAGTACTAACATGCGATTTTGGCATGCAAATGAAAGACAGCTGGACACGCTGTATTGCTGTATTTTGTATATTTTTATATATACTCTATATTTTCTGGTAAGAACACCATAGAGTAGATAAATGTTAGCACTTTTAATCATGCAACATGCTGAGAAGCACACTGCTCTGCCACCGTTAAGCCTCAGGTGAAATGCTTTTTTATCGTCCTTTGAATGTGCCCATTGCAGGTTTCTTCTTGCTGAGTGGAATTAGTCTGAGGTCTGATCAGAGCAGAGGGCTGGTGGCTGGTTTTAAAGGCTGTGGGGGTGGAGAGGTGCTTGTGATTGATGGTGCTCTAGTGGCCCAGTGGCAGCTCGGAGCTGCCTTTGCCTACTAATGTGGTGCACCATCAGCCTGGCTGCTGAACTGCTGCCTGCTTAAAGGGCTGAAACTATTGATTGTCTTTATTTTCAGTGAATCTCTTAATGAATGCTAAAAAATATCAGCGAGGTGAAACAAAAAGCAGCAAGTCCTCACATTTTAGAGGCTGGAACTAGCAAATGCATATTCTGTCAATCAGCAAGTAGAGCTATAAACAAATGGCCTCAGGGCTAGACATCATCATGTTTACTTGGCAAGTTTATTATGAGTCCTAACCTAAAGCTATTGTATCTGGAGTGGCCTGCGGCTTTATGGAAAATTCCAGTCTGGGCCTACTGGGTCCAATTTCAGTCATTATAACATTTGAGTCACCAGGTTGATTATAGAGGTAAAGGGACATTGTGACTCCACTCTAGTTTACACAGCTTTACAAAGGTCGAGCATCCTGAGCAGTCAGATTTTTAATTTCTATCATTCTACCTAAACTACTGTACTTGTTTTAAAGTGTGTTAACTGTGCTGATTAACAGGGTGCTTTGCAATTCATCCCATTAAGGCGATGCAAAGCAGCAGCTGATCATTTTATTGCAGGATTAAACAAGAGCTTTGGTGGATTCAAATAGATCTTCAGTGTGTCAGCGGGAACATTTAACTTGTGGTTTTTGCTTATCAAAGCCAGCTGAATAGTGTCAGTGTTCAGCTGAGAGACTGCTTTGCATGGAGCTTCTGTGCTGGTAGCAGTTTATTCTTCATGGCCACTGCAGCAAGCCTCATGTGCCTTCTACATCTACATAGTAGTGCTAAATCCAACATTTTAAAATGGCAGCATGTACAGCACATGTATATGTGTGCATATGTTTGGGTCCAGTGAGTAAAAGAAACTGCAGAGGGGGCAGGGGGCAGGGGGCAGGCTGTAAAACCATTTATCACTCCCAGGAAAAGTCTTTCAGTGGTTCTGGTTTTCCTCAAAACACAGACATGACAGAGGTGAGACTGTGCGTGTCGACACAGGCCAAAAACATGAATGCCAATCCACACTGACACCAGCTACAGCGTCAGTCAAACAGCAACACAATCTGTTCCTTACAACATACTCCTGGATCCCAGTTTCACAGCCGGAATGTACGACAGGGACTGTTAACTGAGCATGCCCGAACAGGTAGTACTGGGAAGTAAAGGGACAGCTAGACTGGATACAGACAGGCTGATTTCATTTTCACAAAATGTGTGCTCTAAAGCTGGTGTTTGGCTTCTAATTTATCTGCCCATTGGCTGGTTTTGACCAAAACTTGGAGAACTGAAGAAATGAAGTTTTTTGGCTTGCGGTGGATTTTTTCTAATGAAAAGCGATGACAGGCAGCATCTTGCATTGTCAGCACACTATGAATTCAGGAAACACAGTTGGCTGGCATAATAGTTGGCTAAGTCCAAAACAAGGCTGAATCAGGTTGTGCAGCTTTGTCGGCCTTGTGATGAGCTTAGAGCCACTGCATTGTTTCATACGTGGTATGAGGTTTAGTCATATTGCTCACGATACAGGACTGTTTATGCTTTAACTTAGAGTGGAGACATTCAGACAAATTCTGGTGCACGCTTGCTTTTATCTTTCTGCAGGGACTGAGTGTTTTGACGACTGAGCTGCATAATGATTAATGATTCCTTGTGCATAACAATCACTTAAAGCACAATTACAGATATTTTAGCCTTCCATTAGCTTTCATATGAAGAAAGCTGTTGAAGCCTAAAAGCTCAAACAACACAAACAGTATCGTAATTATGTGTGCACACCCACAGACATGTAAAACCACTTATTTGTGTATGTATGTGGTTGAAAATTAGGGTCTGCTAAGGTAAAGTCTCATCTTTTTTCAAATCTTCCAGCCAATAAAGGATGTGGATCTTAGCCCTTTGTTGCCACCATTTCTTAGTATTAAGTTAGTATTTAGTATCTATTATTCACTGAAGTTAGATAAAATCATATTTTGGCATAATAAATGGCTAAAATAATGCATTGACAAGATATGGTTACTATCTTTTAAGTCATAATAATTTTATATTTGGTTATGATGCAGAGAAGGTGCATTTAGGTGCCATAATGTAAAGACGTTGACACATTGTTCACAAACTGTCTTATGTAACAAAATGGAATTATTTATAATAATATGTAATTATACGTATCTTAGATTCAAAGATTCCTGTAACAGAAAAACTGGAAAATGTATAACGACAGTAAATTTCAGCAATAACTGTTTTTTGTAAATAAAAACCTTATAGATACGGTCAGGTCATAATTTGTATGCAAACCTCTCCTCTCCCGACCCAGTGTGTTAGAGTTTACTTGGTGGCTGTTGGAACAGCAGAAAGACGCAACAAGAAAGTTGTGATGACTTTTACCTTGTTTCTGTCACGTCTGACTGAAGTGTGTTTACGATGATAAAATTATTGTTTCCATAAATGGAGTCTGGTGGCTTTGCTGAGAACAATTACTCGATCATCTTTAATAAAAAGGTCTGTATCTGCAGGGATTGTTTCCATAATTTTGTAAGACACTTCGAATTAACAATCTGAGCCTGTCAGTGGCAAAAACAAACACTTTTAATGGACATACACCGACACTGGTGCCAGAGCCAGAGCGATTACATTGCAGCCTGTTTCGCAGCTGCAGCACTCTCACTCAATCCTGGACCAATTTCAAAAACTGAAATCGAATATGAGCTCCCTGACAATCATGAGTGGACACTTCTGGAAAAGACTCTTATCTGTTCTGGTTCCGTTTGAGGAGTTAACTCAAAAAGTGAGCTCCTCTCATGCTTTGACATCAGACGTGACTCCTGCTGTGACCGTGCTTCAGAGACTTTCGACGAAAGAAACAGACGAGGACCGAAACATCCACACAATGAGTGAATCTTAGCTGCAGCCGCCAAGAGGCTCTTCACCGACTCAGAAAAAACCCACTCTACTGCATAGCAGAGTGTGTGTGCTGAGCATGTTAGAACTGTGCGGTGCTCGGCATCGGCAAGTACCCAAATGTAAGCATGAATGAAATGAAAAAAAGTGGTATCGGTGCAGTTTCTATCAACACCACCTGCCTTTGTAGCCAGTAGGATCCAAACAAGCCTGATCACGCCCACTGCAGCAGCTGTTTGTTTGTCGCTGAATCTCTGTAGTTTTGTATTTTTATCTCAACTTTCCCAAAGCTCCCGCTCATTCTAATTCACTCTGCCTCAAGTCTAAATGAAGCACGGTGAACGTGAGCTCATACACTCACATACACATGCATGCATGCACATAACCACAAAAATGTCACTCGACTCTCCTCGAACAAAGGCAGCAAATGGACTCCCTGTGTTGTACTGCAGAAATAAAATTTAAATACACATGCCAATTAAAACTTTGTGTATAATTTGCAGTCAGCATGCCATGTGGCCAAGGCTTGGAAGCAGGCCAATCACTGACACCGCTTTAGATTCTGCAACACAAAGCCAAAGCAGCTGTTCAAAGTAGTCTTTCCAAGCTGAGAGATGCAGAATGACAACATGGCAAAAACATCGATTACACTATGTTTGCACATCCTCAAGCATGTGTCTTTGCTTCCTGTGTTTCAACACAACAACACAAGACGAAACATTTAATACAGATAGTATAGATAGTAAAGTATACCATCGCCATAAATGAAAGCCAGCAGTCAAATAATGGAGGCTAACAAAAAAAGGCTGGGAAAAAGACCTGTACAATAAAAAAATCTCGTAAAAAAGGGGAGAGCAGCAACTCACTACCACTACATTCCTCAAGCTTTTGATGAAGACATCATGTTATAATGTATTAAGCTTGGTCTTTAGGATTTATCTGGACACTGTTTGTCACAGGAGTTGATGCTTCTCCCATTTAGAGGTATTTCCTCGAACACCTCTATCCTGGAAGAGGCCATTCAGTGGGCCATCTCACCACTACAATGATGACAAGTATTATAATACCTCAGTAGTTAAAGTCGAGTCTAATGTTCTGTACTTTAATGATGTTAAGATAAACAATACTTGGTAAAAAAAATTCATTGTTTGTGGCTAAAAATGTTCACTATTTACAATTTACATCACAATTTCCCTGAGCCCAGGGTGACATATTCAAAATGCTCGTAGAAAGTAACACCAGAGAATAGTTAACATTTTTAATAGATTGACTAATCAATGAAGGGATTATATTCCAAATGGAGCAAGAGTTTGGATTGCAGAAACAGAAACATCAAATTAAGAACCAGGAAGCTTCTCGCTAAATACGATCAAACGTAAAATTTGAAATAAAAGCCTGTCTCAAATATAAGCCTGCATCTCTCTTTCTGAGTAAACAAAATCTCCACCCACTATTGGAGTGACTGTCTGGGCTGGGAGTAGATTGTCTGTCTGGGCTGTAAAATTTCTGACATTTCGTAGCTCTGATCTAAACGCAAAAGTATTTCGCACAAAGACAAAAAACAACAAATGAACATCATCTGTGCAGCGTCTCTCGTTCACAGGTCGACTAGCTCACTCGGATGGCATGTAAAAGCTTCACACCGTGACACACACTCACACACACCCTCGTCTGAACCGCCAACAATGACAGAGAGGCAGAGCGAGGCACTAATTGTCCAGGGTGGAGCACGGAGAGAAAAACCCTGCTGCTGTTCAACTGGCGTACATGTACTGTAAACTCTGACAAACTGAATTCATCGATTTATCATCTCTAATGCTCATCACAGTTTTCAGCAAATAATCTGAGTCCCACTCGCTTAACACAGCCAGAGACCTTTCTAGTAGTATTACTGCTTCACTCCTACTTCAGCAGAGGTGAGGTCATTGTGCGCTTGTGTGTATTGTTACCGTTGTTACTGTGTCTGACGCAGTCCTGCAGCACGGCGTGCCACTTCTTCTGCTCCTTCTCTGTCATCACACAGAAGTAGTGGTGGCGGGCGTACGGGTGCCACAGGATGAGGGGGAACTGGGTCACACACTTGATAAACGGATTACTGCCCACCTTGGCCTTGATGCCTACAACAAGTCACATGACAGGACGAGAATGAGAAACTACATCATTTAAGGAATATATAAATATATATGAAGAGGAACCGAAGCAAGCAGCTGCAGGATAAATATATAAAAATAAGGAAAACTAAGCAATGACAGATTTCGCCTGTTTTCAGTCTTTACTTTGAGTTTGCTCACCATCCTGGCCATAATAGCTGATTCTGATAAATACATCTGGGCGAAAGCGAGACATGCACTGAAGCATAAGAAAACACGAAGAAAAGAAAGGTTTTTCAGAACTATAGTTGATAAATGATAATATTGAATTCGCACCCAGCCATAGGGTCAAAATACAGTATGTAGAAGTAAATTCAGACATGCTATCGAGCGTTTTCTGCCATGTTTACCGTATATATTCATTACTTTCTCTGTCCTACCTGGCAGGCTGGTATTAATCAGCTCCATGTATTCCTCCATCGAGGTCAGGGCCTTGTACCCAGCGCAGTTGATGGTTAGTTTCGGGTGGAGGCCCCGTTCGTGTGCCTGTCAGAGAGATGTCAAACACGGCAAGCTGTTTTAACACAAGCGTCCAAACCGCCGAATCGGACGGCTGTTTAGTCGGCCACTCACTGTTTTGTTCTCATAGAGGCTGATGGTGTAGCTGTTTGGCACGGATACAAAGCGATTCCTCCACTTCCGATTCTCCTCCAGATACTGAAAGAGACTCCCTGAGAAGATGGAGCGGCCTGCCAGAGGGTCCTGAAAAATCGCAGAGACAGCACTGACGCATAATGCACTGTCACATTTTATCAGCGCACTTTGTGATACAGAGCACAATAGATGCGTACATTCTGTATTAATGGGATCTTTCATAACAATTTGGGTTTCATTACTCTCACAATTTAAAAATTGTTTCACTCAGATCTCCCTTCACTACACAGCAGACCTGAAGCTTAATTGATGCTTCCAAATACGTGGGGGTGGAGATTTTTGATTAGTGCCACTGTTTACCCAAGGATACACACCACCCACTTTGTTTTCAGATTTCCTGCTTCAGATCAAGGAGAGGAAGGAAATAACGAAGGAGACAGACGGATGTAGCAGTGCCGAAACATAACAAGGTGCTTGTGTTAGAAAACAGGTTTTCTGCTGTCGGGTCGCTGGAAAATGTTGAATCGTCTGTGGATTTTGTGTGCATGAGCGACTGAGTCACTTGTGCTTGTGTAGGGGCAGAGCAGGATGAAAGTGATGATCCTTCATGATGTGATGTGAGGTAGACCTCAGGATAATGTGGTTTTTATTGATCTTCACTTAATACATCAAGATTGTTTGCAAGGATGTAATCAGTTTAAACAGGTTTTCGCTTGGATTTTATGTACTTATGCAGCATGTTTGGCTTAATACTGTAAGGAAACACCGATCACCACAGAAATGTTTGACCAGCTTAGAAAGACTTAATGAATGAAAAAATAGGTTGAAAGTGCACATGAGGTGCTAATAATGCCTCTCTCTACAGTAAGTAACTTAAAAAACAAGGGTTGTGTTGGTGGTACAAATTGTATATTTATAATACAGAATCCAGACAGATTTTTGTACCGCTGCATATTATTGCATTTTTGTAGCCTAATATTTCTAAATCATCAACAGATAAATAAGCAGAAAAGGGCCCCTCTGTTTCCTGTGTGTGGTCATATGTGTTTGCAGGGTGTTTGTTCACATATGCATAATTTTGCGTTTGCTGTCAGACGCACACACGAGCAGCTGGCCTCCACATAGTGAAGACAGCGGATGAACTGCTGAAATAGAGCTCCAAACAGCATCTCTGTTCATGTGTGAAATGTGCTCCACTTTTCTTTCAGTGATTAAAAACGTGAACAAAAGTGGGACCTTCAGTACGTTCAGTGAACAAAGAGACGAGGAATACAAAACGTACAGAATGGTAAAGCCGAGGGCTTGCTTGTTAGGTCCTGGTGCACAGGCTCACACTCACACCTGCTGTATAACATCCAGCTCTGGTTGCCTGACAAAGCCCACACTCAAGTTTATATTATGCACAAATGGTTTAGCTACAATGCTGAGTGGCATATTTTGATCATTACAATCAATTTGCAAATGACATCAGGGGCAAAAAAGGAAATTCTTATAGGACAGGAAGTCTTATCCCTAACAGCAAAATGCATCTGCATAGATGGAAGTTTGGAAGGATGGAAGTTCAATAATGATGCAACATATTTTTAGATTCTGGCCATCGCTCCTATCGGTAATTATAACACCGTGCTCCCTAAGTTGAGTGCTTGGATCTGGAAACATGGTGACATCACTAAAAGCTGTCAGATGGGTCAAGAAATACAAACAGCCGGATGATTACACAGGCTAGCCTGACTTATTTGGAAAGACAACCGATGAGTGAAATGATCCTCCAAACTGTCCACTGTAAACATACCTCAGAGTTTACACACCGGCATCCTGTTTCTGCTTTTACCTACCGTCCCTGTCATAGTTGTAGCACACAGCACACTTTTTCTGTTTTCCTGTGCAATAAGGGATTATTACCGCCATTGCGGGTGTGCTCGCTCTCACATGTACCTCCAAATAAAGTAGACAATCTGGATAAACTGTTGTGTTTGAGTTTGTTGCCCAGTTAGACTCAATTATAGCAATATTTCTGTTTTCCCAGTTGTCAGGTGGGTACAATGTTATCAGAATCTATTTACATGATGCCAAAACCTATAAAAATAGACCCAAGTTGTGATAAACTAAGCAATCATCCTTTAATATCCTATTTCATGTGGCATTAAAGACAGGACAGCAAACGTGGAGCAGGCTTGACCCTCTCTTTTATCTCTATTACAATGCACTTGCCTTTCTGTGGAGCAGCTGCGACTGCGTACCCCCTCCTCCCTCTATCTCAAAGCGGACGCTGTTGAAGAGAGCGACTGCGTACTGCTGCTCGTACACGTCGCCAAACTCCTTCATCACATCTCTGGTCCGAGCTGCAGGAGGACACACACAGACACACAAGGTCAGAAAACCTCCATATTAAAGATAGAAAGAAAAGCTTTGAATGAAAAAGTCTTGCAGCATGGCTGATTTCCACATGAATCTCTGAGGAGGGTTTCATCAACTCTATTTTAGGCAAGTTTTTCAAAACATATCAGTACTGCAATTTAAATTTCTGTGTTAAATATTAGCTGAGTGCAGACGGGAAGCTGTGAACACATACTGTCTTATATTATGTCTCACTACGTCAAAAAAGGCCTCAACTTTCCCCGCCGCTATCAGCTCTTCATGAAAAGTACCTTATAATAAAATTCAAAGTGGGCCATTTAGGAAGAAAACATTGTGACTCTCATGCAAGCACTTAAAGAGATGCCTAACACGTATTATCAGCACCGTTCACTTTCCATCATATATCAGGATGGAAAGCTTTTGCATAGTTAAAATACAACTGCAGTCACAAGACGTCTAACTGTACATACACGACAGACTTTCTGAATATTCTCTAGCTTTAAAATGTCATTTCAGATGTATTTACACGTTCAAATCCAAGACCAAATGTTTTTATGGCTGCGCCATTCAATCAAATCATAATATTCTAGATGTTTTATTAATAATTTTACACATATTTCCTGACAAATTAACCCTGAACCTCAAAATGATTGTCATAAAATAAGTAGATTGAAGATCTTGGAAATTGTGACAAGTATTTTTCAGTTTTCAGACACTTTATAGACTAAAAGAAGAGTAGGGAGTCTCCCTGTGGGTATCAGTTAGGTTGAATCAATGTTTTCCTGTATTGCACACTTCCTTTCCACAGCCTGACTCAGCATTTTTTTTCAACCACTGTCTGCAAGCAGCATCCCAGTGACTAGTCCAAGAGCCCGCTGGAGGGGGCTTTTCCCACATTCCAGTGCTGGAAGAGTCCGTTAGTGAGCCGATCAGTTTGTTTGGCTCGGTCAGCAGCAGACAGTGTTGACTATGATCTGTTTATGGAAGGAACAACACAGGAAGGAGGGAGCCGGCCTGCAGTGGGAGAGCAGGAAGGAAAGAGCTGACAGGACAGGATAGACAGGGAGAGAATGTGGAGGAGACAGAGGACAGGGACACATGAACTTATGAAAAACACTGTGTCATACCAGGAGGAGATGGGTGGACAGGTTAGAGACGATTGTGAGAAAGCTGAAACAAATACTCCTCCAAAACCCACTGTGTAGAAGGGCTGGCTGTCGAACCTTAATACTTTCTTGGTACTGACCACATGAGAGCACTGTAAACCGTCAGGTACTAAAAGTTGGCTTTAAGTGTGTGGTCAGATTTAAAATCCTGCTTATTTATTCTTTAATTAGATTTGTTCTGGATTTAAATCAAATTTTTATCTTAGCTTTTTCACCATTTTATTTACTTCTTGTACGTCTGCTTGTGTTTTGATGACATTTAACATTTAGGAAGGTTGGTCTCTTATTTTGAATGGAAAATGTTGAACTTCTCAAAGCAAGGTGTCAAAAGAAGTATTATTTTGTATCTGCGCTGAAACTCAGGTGTTGCATCAGCACTAATATTTATTTTATCATCCATTCTCTTTGACTCAAAACAAAGTTTTAGAAGCTTGTTATTAAGAGAAATAAGTATGAGTATTGGCAGCTCTTGTTAAATCTCAGGGTTTGTATTATGATTTCTGAACAAACTTGCTTAAGACAACAGACTACCTGAATCTTTAGCATGTTGCTTTAAGTCATTATTTTTGTACTTTCCCTAGTTACTATCTTTGTTTATGGATCTTGTGCAATCAG
>JAPZEA010000011.1:8600713-8611945 GCA_029783685.1 Heniochus monoceros
ATATTGAATCAAAAGACTCCGTGTAATGTGAAAGTATCACTTGTAGTGCTGAATTCACTGAGGATTATCACAATTTAATGAGTTTTTAACCTCTTGTTGTTCTTTGTTTTGGTTCTCCAGCATTTAGACTGTGGGGTTGAGTCTCATGGCTCTCAATAAACTACACAGATTTCAATTCAGACCACTGATTTTGAGCTTGTTGTAGTCTTTTGTCACAACATTTTAAATTGTTTTGATGTAACTTTACTTGATTTGGGGATTTTGGGGATTTTCCTTTTGTTTGTTTTAGTTGAAAATACTACTCTACGCAATATTTCATTTAATGATTACAGTAACGTTTCATTCAACTCCCTAAACGTCAAAACTATTAACAGTAGTGTGTTATCCAGGAATGTCGACCCATTCTAGGAAATCAAGCCTAAAAAAAAGGCTTGTTTGTCACAACTCGACGTATAAATGTATAAATGTATAAATGTATGTGTTTGAGGTAAACTTATGAAGTGAAAGAGAAGATGTGAATGAGAGAGTAGAGGAAAAAAAAGTTCCTGACCACTTCATATTACAGTTGACAGACAAAGAGACTATCCATCTCTTTACATTAATCTTCTTTCCACAACACTATTGACTTCCTTTCACCCTCTCCTTCAGTCTTCCTCACTCCAGAAACATTCCCGGTGAAGGAGTCGGAGCACAACAAATGATCTAAGATGGGACAGTAATAGCATTATCATAACTGACATCTTTAAAACCACTGATACGCCATGACAGTACTGAGGACGCATGTACGAGGAGAACGAGGGTGCAGATGGAGGGATGAAGGGAGGCTGAGTGAGAAGACGAGGGGCTCATCTGATCTCAAACAAAAACTCACTGAGGGATATATTTGAACTTTCCAAACGTCCCATGTAAATAGCATTTAACAGGAGTCACTCAGTCTCTGTGCACGGCTGTCTTGTTTTTTTGCTTTATATTTTGGCTATGAACACGGTAAATCAATTAGCATGAAGGTCACTGAGTGATGGACATGCCATGTACGAGAGCTCAGACACTGCGGCTGTCCTCGGTGGACAGAGATAGGAAAAAAAAACACTTTTAAGATCAGCTGGAGACCAACAGAGTCATGCCACCTCATATATAACTGTACGGTACAGATATTAACAGGTTACTTTACAAAGATGTTTACGTGATAAATCCTTATCAAGTGACTGTCTCCTTACTTCACTATGTGTGCTGCAGTGCAGCGACAAAGACATGAGCTCGTGACATCATTCGTCATCATCATGACATGACATGATGACATGATGACGTCATTGAGCTTTCACTGGAAGCAACAACATCGTAAAGATAGTGATTACGAAACAGGATATAATAATAAATTCTTCTTCTTCTTCTTCTTCTAGTAAAAATAAAGAATAAAAATACATTACATTGACAGTTATCCCGAAAATAAACTAACATGACTTGTGGTCTCAGTAGTACTTTAGCAATAGGCAGCTAGTATAATGGTTAGCGTGGTTAGCAATAAACTGTTCTCAGTTCTCAAACTGCTGTTGAACTTTGTCAGTGGCAAACCGGGCTGCAATGTAATCCCTGCAGTTGTGTGCGCACCGTCAATGTATGACCACTAAAGGTGTTTGTTTTTGTTACTGAGGCTCAGATTCTTAATTTGTCTGACAACATTATGGAAAGGATCCCTCTAGAGTAGGATTCGTTTTGTTTAACCACAAACAACTGCTATGTCATTCTTGTCAAAGCCACCAGACTCCATTTACAGAAAGATCATTTTAGCTTTGTGAAACACACTTCAGTCAAACTGACTGCTGACTAAAACTCACCAAACCTACAAAAGGAAAAATGATTCAAAGGATTTTTCCTGTAATGCCATCCATCAGGTACATGTCAAAGTCCATATATATATATATACATATACATGCTGGTAACCCCACCCGCTGCCTCAGCCTCTATCCCAGATCCAGGCTCACTCGCCATCCTCACTTATTATCTCTGACTTGTTTATGGCAATTACACAATGTAATTTAGCTGAAGATACATGTTTAGTCTGCAAATACCACTTGAAGATGCAGTCTAGCATGAAAATAACCAAATACTCATTAATCACTGACACTGTGGGTGTGCGTATGTTCTCTCCACAGTATTGACATCCTGAAGTACATCATCTATGGCCTTGCAGCTGGATTCTTTGTGTTTGGCGTGCTGTTGCTGGTGGAGGGCTTTTTCACCACCGGAGCTATCAGGGATCTCTATGGAGAGTTCAAGATCACTGCCTGCGGACGTTGCCTGACTGCATTTGTAAGAAATCTTTAGAACCAGTAGATTAAATTATATACTGACATGTGTAGTGTCACACTTTCAGACTGCTTCTGGCAAGATGTTTTTGGGTAGTTGAGAGTAACTGATTTTGTACTCAAATGATAAGGATGGTAAAATATTTTTCTTAACGTCAGCTAGTACCAAACACCAAAAAAATAATAAACTCATACTAAAAAATGTTATCTGTGTATATGAAGCTATATCTTGTTCTTCTGTGCCATAGAGCTCCATCGTTGTCCAAAACTATTGAAAAGACATCAGTGAGTACACAAACTGCAGTTTATTTTGACTCAATTCTACATACACCATCATGCTTGCATAAATACTCACTTGAGCACCAAATGTGGATTAATCCACCACTGAAAACTGTTGGGATTGGTGCCACAGACTAACAGGAGGGAACCTAAATGCAGACGCCAAACAGGGCTGGGGTAATTTCTACAGTTTATTAACCAAAGGAGCCTCAACAACAAAGAGCCACAACTGGTGGGGAAAAGGCAAAATCTCAACGAGGCAAAATCTAACAAAAAGAGAGAGTCCAAAAAATAAGACATCAACAGGTCCAAGGCAAAAACAAAGGCGACTCACAATGAGGCAAAGTCCAACAAATGTAGTCCAGATAAGGCACAGAAAAATAAAACAAAAACTAAATCCAAAAACTCGGGAAAAGGCGGACTAGGCAAAATCACAAGTACAGAGGGCTTGGCAGAGTAACAGGAACAGACAGACTGGATAACTTACGAGTTTCAGGTAAGACAGACAGGCCAAGGTTGACACCAACAATTCAAAGACGAACCGACAAAGACAAAGGAAAAAACTCAGGCTTAAATACACAGGGGTCGAGCACTAACGAGACACAGGTGAAACAAATCAAACAATCACAAGAGCGGGAAAATACAGGAAGTAAAGTAAAAGGTGCCATATAAGGAAAACTACACCATAAAACAGGAAAAGAGAAAACTAAATGTCCAGAACCATGACAAATGTCAATACTTCATGGATTTGGATATAGTATGCAGAACGGAGTATGAAGCAGTTACTCTCCATTCAACGTCATAAACACACCCATTTGCTCACTGTGTACCAGTGCATACACTGAGTGAATGACACTGTAAATACATCTTAAGGAATAGCTCCCGTAGTGGAAACAGTTTTGCCAAATCTCTACCGTTGAACGTAATCATACCGCCCAACCCTCGTTGAGAATGATCTGACTGTGTTTTGCAGTGCTCCAACATCAAATCAAGGAAGCGAAAGATGCCACTGCATGAGGTCCTTTAAGTTAAAATAATGCACAGTGGTGACGTGTGACAATTGTTTAATAACGTGCAAAGTGATTCTGCTGCTGTTCGTGTGCTGCCAACATATTATTTTGGTTTTGGTTTTGGGCTAAGTAACTGCAAACTCTCAACAGCAAGCACTCTGGTGCAGGTCTGAATGTTGACAACAGTGAGTACAACAAACTCATGTCAGGACCGCAGAATCAGCTCCAAGCTATGAATCAATTAATACCGTCCTCAAGTTTAACGAGATTCCTATCTGCCTCCCACCATCTAATCAACACACCAACCATTAGCAGTCTGCTGTGCTCCCTCAGGCCACTCAGCTCCCATTTCTCTGACTTGTGGCCAAGTGTTTGCATGTCAATGTGCCTGGCAGTGGCCCAGGTGTCGACCCAGTAAATTTAGACCATCCAAGTTTTCATCTTTTTTTTTTTTTTTTTAAATGGCCTCTCCCTCTGGTCCTTCTGGTCCCTTTGCATGGCAGTCATAGCATCAACTACCCCAAAGACACCAAACTACAGTGCTTCTTGGAATTATTGTAGACAGGGTTCATAGGAAATTAAGACAAAATGAAGACAAGAGAACCAGATGTCAACCAACAAGGTCATCCCCAGACATCTTGTCTTGTGTCACCCTCTCTGTCGCCCTCCTCAGACTTGAAACCAATCAGAATAAAAAGTCAGAGAGACAGGTAGTCCACAGCTGACTGTGAGACAAGACAGCTTGTCTTGGTGTTGTTGTGGCTCTGGCTTCAAAACAACACGATTTATATGTCCTTAATCCTGTCCTGTCACATCTCCGAACTGTCCAGCACACCACAGAGAAGACGATAAAGAAAAGTCTAAATGCTGACTGGGTAGCTAACCTTGGCAGTGACTCTAGGGACCGGGGCCAAAGCAGGCTCTTAGGGAGAGGAGAGAGTCAGAGAGACAGAAAGAAATACAGCTGTAAGCCCTTGACTCGTCCCCTGTGCCAAACAACAATCTACCGCATTCAGAGGCCATCCCTGAACCCATCAGGCGACACAGGTTTGCTAAAGTGGAGCAGATTAAGCCTAAGTAGAAATATACGGTGGAGGGAAACAGTGTGTATGAGTAATGTGCTGGAAACAAAATAAGTTGCAAAGACTTATTTAAAGCCCTACTTTGTTGTTTGTGTGGAATTAGTGATTTGTTATTTGTGTGCATAACATTCTGGCTGAGCAAATGAGCAAAACTGAAACTGAAGGAATATACACTTTTTCAAAATAATCAGAGTAGGTAGCTGTCTGGAAGGGTGTTTAAAGTAAAGCATTAATCCTTCTTTTAGCTGATTACACTCCATAAATAGCTAAAAGACACACAGCTCTGATAAATTATTACCATATGAAGATTTTCTAGCTGGTTTGTTTGCGAAAAAAGCCTGTTTAAACATCCTGCTGTGATTGATCAACATTAGAATTCATTTGAAGTAAGGTTTCTGTCCATCTGATGAATGCATTTTCAGTGTTCACTCTTTTTTCTACTTTGGTCTCCACCAACCCCTGAGAAACATGTCTGGCTCTTAAGTCACTACATAGATGTTCCATTTTCTTCCCAATCTAGCCACTAACTCGGGCTACCATTTGGTGCTGAGTGAGTACAGTAGAGTGGGTTTATCAGAGCCTGTTTGCTGAAAACAGCTGCCTGCTACTGCTGGAAACCAGGTTGACCAGAGCGGTGAGACTGACCCAATCAAAGCTTTGTGGAGCTGCAGAGTTGGATAAGTCTCTTTGGGTTCATCGCAACAACCACTTTCACATTACACACATTTGACTGGACATTGATATAAAAATACTGATTAGTGGAGCTTTGAATTTGGATACCCTGTGGGAGTAGAGTTCATTTCGAGGTGAGGAAACGGGATCAGATGTGATTGCTGTCACAACTGGATTCATCAAAAGCGTCCAGACAGCAGCTTATTCAAAGGTGACATTTCATCCGTCAAATGTGCCAGAGGCTAAAATGCACTGAGCTGTTTTCAGACTTGGCTGGTAGCTTATGATATGGCTGTAAATTTTAAGAATATAAAATGCTGTAATGTGTTAAGATGATTCCAGCAAGAAACTATAATGAATAAAATGACTGAAGAAATGAAATGCATTCAAAATGTACATATTTAATCATTGAACCCTTAATGAAGTATCTGTTTATTCACAGTGTGTGGTTTGTTGTCTAAGGACTGGGGAATAGTGATTCAGCTATTGATTAAATTCAGTATTTTGACTGTTCAAACAAGGAGTAAGTGCTTTTAGGATCAATCAGCAGTTCAATAGTCTGTCTAAAACTCCCTCAAGTAAAAAGGGGTTGTATAACATGGTGAAAATTGAATTTATGTAAAGCTCTTCCTTAAATTTTGCAAAACCTTCAACACTATAAACAGTTTCATATATTCTAGTCCCAAAATACCACTGAAGGTATATGACACTCAGATTGACTGAAATATTCAAACCTAAGATGACATCAGGTAGAGATATTATAGGTGTCTTCTGGTATTTTCACCAGATGTGAAGATATGAAACATAAGCGTGTGGGTTGTGCAGTGTTTGGCTGCACAACATAAGACTGTAATGATGAACTCACTCATAGTTCTGGCAGAGTTTAACAGGTTAAAGTGATTACAGTTCTAAAAGCCTGCAATAACAGAGACTAAACAGAGAAGGCAGAAAAATAACTGAACTTGAGCATTAATGACCTCCAGGGGGATTTTATCTGAGACAGGGCTTCTCTCGTGTTGGTTGGGTTCCTGCCCTGTCAACCTAATAACAGCCAAGCTGCAGTGGTAAAAGTATTACTAATAGTAGTCAAAGCATAGTACCATACTCATCATGGATGGCTTAGTAGTACAGTGAGTATATGAAATGAGGATTTGCTGTCAATGGCACAAGTGTGAATAAAGAAAATGAAGGAATACTACAAACAGAGAGACACTCATAATCTGCATGTGTTTCATCCACCTTTGTTTTCACTCCCTCTTAGTCTCAAAACTGACCCAAGTATTCGATTGAGAAATGACCTGCGCTCTCCGGAAAAGAACCGCAACAGTAGAACTGTTCATGTACAGTAAATGCAATCAATAACCTTCACTCCATAGATGAGAGGCATCTTTAAATGTGGAGAAAATTGATTGGAAAACCACGGATGGTTAATGCTGTCATTAGTATTCTATCCAACGCAGATAGAGATCACGTTCGATATGAAGTGCAGAGACATTCTGCCGCAGTCTTTTGAAAGAATTTAGTCTGAAGAGCAGATTTAGAGTAACTACTAGCACAAAATTAGGCCAATGACTTCATTACTCTTACATGTGTCATCATTGGTCACGTCAGCAGAAAACTAGGCATTAACACATGGGGGTAATGCATCTTCCTATGAGACACTTTAGCAATACAGATAAAGCACTTAGCAAAGTTACTGTTTCACGCCACAAAATATAAGAGTAATTTGAGAAAATAACATTTTTTTTAAATCCATTCATCTAATATTTACTATGAGCCTGGACCATAAAGGTCACTCTCATGATCCATGCCATAAGATAGGAGATACTTAAATATTATCTATATCCATCTATAACTGTATCAGGGACCTTGACCCTGTAAAGCTCTCAACGTATTCAATAACACAGAGGCACCAGTGAATAAAGCAAAATCTGGGGTAACATGTTCTCATCTCTTGGCATTAGTCAAAAGCCTGTGGGTGCAGTATTTTGGATTTACTGAAGGTAGGGGCTGCCCTTATGGCTGAGTCCTGCATTAAGTGAATTACAAAAGTCCACATGAGAGGAGATAAAAGTCTGGATGACTTTTTCGAGACTGGTGAAGGTTAGAAAGGACTTAATTTGAGCCATAATCCATGGCTGTCAGAGGGAACAAATTGGTGACCTTTCAAACAACAGGCACACAATCACTACTCTAAAAAGCAGCTTATAGATATCTGGTAGTTTTTGTGGCTTTTTCTTTACTGATAACACTTCTATCAATGTAAGTGCAAGCTAGGGCTGCCTGAGTAGATGGAAATCAAAGTGGTGAACTCTCTTCTTTTGTCTTTATTTGCTGAAATGAAAGTTTCACTGAGATTAAAATCAGTTTTTCAAGATAGACCTTGCCAAGAGGGCAGCATAAGAACACTGCTGGAAGAATAAATACGATACATAAAAAGGTTAAAACAGCCGTATGCTACGAAAGAGTACATGCAATATATCTAGTTCAGATGCTTTAATAGGTATGAGTTTCTAAAATATTTAAATCAATGTTAAATCAATAAATAGGAAGCAAAAGCAGGAACCATTAGTGTGATTTTCAAGATGCCTTTAAACTGACTTAACTCTTGTTAAAGAACTATGAATCCCCCTGTTAAAAGTATACAGCGTGGGCAAATAGGTGTGAATGAGTGCAATCACAAAATCGATCAGAAAAGCCTGGCGTGAAGTGGAGAGAAGAAAGGAGGCAAAAGCGGTTGGGATACAGAGAAGAAAACACTAAGATGAATTTTCAGCACCACAGACAGCTCATAGAGCTCAACACCAAGCACCGCACAGTCCTTTCTCCTAAATCAATCTTCACTGTACACAAATCTGACATGCTCTTTTATCACCTCATTTGCTAATAGGCTTTCTTTACAGTCGGTGGCATTAACAATGGTGCACAGGGCTGAAGCAGGTCCAGGCTTTTATTCTCAGGTTACAGCTTCAGAGCCCCGGGGCCAACCTCCAGCTCTCTACACACAAACTTTCACACAAACACACACTCCCCTCTACGGTTACCAGCTGCTTTGAAGGAGTCCAGTTACAGGCGTGCTTCCTAGAAGTAGTAGCCAGCGTTCAGTTTACATTACACCGCTGTTGGAACATGTTGCTTGACATGACAAATAGCCAAAGCTGTCTCCAGCCAATTAAATTAATTCCCCTCAACAAATGGGGGCTTGTTAACTTCAAGGGGTCAATTTTGGACACAGGGGCCCATAAGTCATATGAGGCAGGAGCTTATTATACACAGGAGATGTAGGTTTAGAGGACAAGACCAGTGCTAGTAGTTCCCATGGCTGTGACATCCGTGCCGGTCCGCTGAATGGCTGAGGGCTACTAATTTATACCGTGTACTGAAAGGATGTATGTGCTTTCTGTAAAAGTTGTGCGTGTACAGGTTTGGCGAAGTGAAAAAAGAAAAGACAAACTTACCTTCACTGCTTCCGCATGAGTGACTTTATCGAAGACTTTGTCGTTGACTTTCATGATCTGGTCACCGATTCGGAGACCCTCTTTCTCCGCCAGGCTCCCCGGCTCCACCAGGGACACGTAGATGCCAACCCCGTGCTCCGAGCCGCCGCGGATGCTGAAGCCCAGGCCCTCGTTGCTCTTGTGCCGCTTCATGGTGACCTGTCGCAGCTCTCCCGGCGGCTCGTGGACAAAGTTCCTCCCGAGCAGCGGCACCAGCGGAGCTGTCCCATCACTGCTGGTGCTGAAACTGTCCGGCGAGCCCCGCAGCGCCACCTGAAACTCGGGTGGGTTGTTCGGCGAGAAATGCCCCGGGGGAGTCGGGCTGGCGCTGGGGAAGTCGCCCGGCGGGGGTTCGGCGTTGCCGTTGCTTGCAACTAAATCCGATTTTAAGTAGAGGCCCTCCGAGGTGTACTGCTCGAAGAGCAGCTGGTCAGAGCGGGGAATGACCAACCGCAACATGGGCAGAAGTTGCCGCTTGCTGGGCGCGTTGAGGATGACGTTGAGGGTCTGCACCAGGTCGTACACGTTGCGTTTGGAGTGGTAGACGTTGAGGCAGTGGATGAACTGCTCCCTCTCGAAGTCGTTGAGCAGGAGGTTGAGCGCGTTGTGCAGCTTCCTCACGTTGGCGGACAGGGTCCGCGCGCTGGAGGCCACCGAGTTGGCCGAGGAGCTGAGCGACATGCGCTCCAGGTCGGTGCTGCTCATCCTGGCGGTGTGACCGAGGCACGGCGCCACACTGGTGCGGGTTAGAGAGCAGGCATGACGGGCTGGTGGCACGGGATTAGACCGGCGCTTGGCATCAGGAGCGCTGGAAGACGTGCACTCCGGTTATATCCATGCTGTCTGGCTGACAGATGATCCACTTATTACTCGCAATTTGCTGGACGGAGCGATGAAAGGGGCAACTTCAACAGGCAATTAAGCCCAACAAATTCAATTTCACAGTTGACACAAATTAATTAGCACTCAGCATAATTTAAATATCAGTAATTGGATTCTAGAAACTTCACGTGCGAAACAGTGCGTCACGACTGGGTACGCAACAGCCTCGCGGAAAAGTCGTCCCGCTCCGTAAGAGAGCTTAGTAATGAGCCACGTAAGGACCTCAGTCTGCGTGTCATTAGCTGCGGTCTTATTTTCCAGGAGGTCAGGTGGCTGCCGAGCCGCCGCTTCTCTGGTGTCCGCCTCACCGCCAACAGCTCCACAGGGCGAAATAAAACAACACCACAACTTAAAACGTCGAGGTACCTGCAGGTCCACTGTTGCGCACTCGGAAAGAAAGGCAATTTTCTCAGCGAAGAAAACGAAAATAAAAAGTTATTTTTGTGCTCCTGCTCAGCGTCCCGGTGAGTTGCCTCTATCCCGCTCCGGACTCGGTTTTAGTTCCAAACGACGTCAAGTTCTCAACAATATTTATCCGACAGTGTTACACGGACCAAGCGACGCGTACTCCCGCCGTGTGTTTGTAGGTCTTGTTTTATTATCCGTCCGGTTTGCAGCGCCGAGGTGACCCGCTGCTCGGTGTCTGCGCTTCCCAGACGTTACTACAGCGACAGAGTGGAGGCTGGCGGATCACTCGCCTCCAACCGTCCTGTCAGGAAATGACGCAGCCTCGTGCAGCCAATACGTTGCCTATAACCAACAGCACGCGCTCGTTTCCCCATGCTTATGGCACTTCCGCAAGCAGTAAGTTACTAAACAGGACTTTAATTAGACATTATAGTATGATGCCTTTGGCTAAGCAGCTTCTGAGTCTGTTTCCGGTTTCTCAGTGTTTTCAATGTGTAGTTTAAAGTCCATATATATGTTCTATTAAAGCAAAAGATTATTTTTTTGTATTAATTTCTTGACCTATTTTAACATGCAGTTTAGCCAATAACTTATACTTCTGCAAGTTTTTCATAGAAAAAAGCTGTATTTAAACTTTATTTTTGATAATTTCCCACTACTGCTACTCAGAGTAAACAAATTCTTCAAAACTGTTTTGTTTTACGACACTTTACAAAGCATATCTCTAGTGGCTACTAGAATGTACTCTGTTGAATAAAACAGAGAAAATGCACTCAAAGTCACTGCTAATTGATCTTTTTTTAACAGCAGCCATTTTGACTTGTTATTGCAGGAAAGCACAGGTGTCCCAGTAAGTCATGACCACAACACCAGGACCCTGGAGCTGAAGCAGCTAAATGGAATTCAGTCATCAATAATTTTATTTTTCACACCTGTTTTCTCACTGCGGCATGCCAAAACGTCTTCTTACTTGGGTCTTTTTACTTTACAATGTTGACTATAACTCTAAATTGCCCGTTGGTGTGAATGTGAGTGTGAGTGGTTGTTTGTCTCTCTGTGTTAGCCCTGCGATGAACTGGCGACTTGTCCAGGGTGT
>JAPZEA010000011.1:8922929-8934741 GCA_029783685.1 Heniochus monoceros
CCTATCTCAACTCTGCGCTGAAAACAAGATAAGATGTAGAGAAGTCGACTCAGACAGCTGGTCGCGAGGCACAGCCCTCACACAATCTGGACAGACCAAAACTAAAGCCAAATAAAAAGAAAAAGTAGCTCAACTATAGGATGTCTAATTAAAAGAAACAGTTAGTGCTGTTTGTTTTGGCTGATGTGAAAGCTGTCAATCAAACTGTGGTGCAGACTGAGCGACCAGACGGAGACTGCGTGAAAAGGCGGGTGGGGAAAATCTGCCCTGCTTTCTGTCTGAACACACCTGAACACTTTGAACGAGATGGGACCGCTTCCTGTCTGTGCTGCGAGGGGAAACCTGCCTCTCTCCGAGAATACAGCGTCCACGAGTATTACTCTGCAAAGCCAGGAGAAAGACAAGTTTGTCTGTGGTGTGTCTGTACGTGTGTGTGTGTGTGTGTGTGTGTGTGTGTGAGTGAAAGGGTCAGAGCCAAAGAGCCGACTGTCATTTATAAGAAAGTGGACATGCTTGAAAGTCACTGGGGCAAGTGAGGAGCGCCGACGCGAGAGACTCGCTGGCGACAGATCACACCTCGTCACCATAGAAACAGGAAGGCGACATGACAATGGCTCTATCGGGCTCGTGGAAGATGCACAGCGGCGGTGAGGAACGAGTACGAGAGTCAGAGATAGAAAGTGGTGTGGGTGGGAGGGAGAGGCAGGAGGCGGGAGAAGGGGGTGGGGAGGAATGAATCACGTATTTGTGTTTGTTTTGTTAATTCCGCTTTCTGCCGAGGTGCCCGGACATATGGATTCATTTAATGATAACAGCAGAAGACATTAAAAAGCTATACTCCAGGGTGCTGTTTACATTCAGGCAGTCCATGTCCAGAGGTTGACTGAAGGGAAACATTATTTCTAATACACAAACTGGTTCAGTAATGCATTCTTCCATATGTCAGCTCCAATATTTATAATGGTGTAAGTAACAATAACAATAATGGACAAAAAAACACACACACGCACACAGAGAGAGAGACCATTTCACGTCATGCTGATCGCAATCACAACCCAAACCACATTGAGGAAACCATGTTTTCTCCAATTAGACGAGCTGTTCTCAATCAGCCGGTTTCAGTCTGACATTTGTCCCTAAATGTGGTACGATTCAGAAAAGCAGAAAAGCACACATAGTATTATACATACAATTTCTCTCAAATCCAAGCATCCATGCTGCCATGGTTCCTGGTAACCATGTGTGCTGACAGCGATGGAGCAGAAGAAGCCTGTCCTCCAATGAAAGGAGAAAAAAATCAGAGGGAGACAGGAAGATGGCAAGAGAAACCAATGACAAGAGTAGGTGCGAGGTGCCGATGTGGCAATAAGCAGAGAGGATTTCATTTTATGTAATGTAAAGGGATTCCCAGTAGTTTTAATCACAGTGGCTGCATCCTCAGTTGACATCAGAGATTAGCATCTCCAGCTCATTTCAATAGATTTTATGCTTGTAAAGGTATAAAGGAACATTTTGGGAAGCATGCTTATTTACTTTCTTTCCAATACTGAGATGAGAAGATCAATATGAATCTCTGAATGTTTGTGCAGCATTGGAGTCAGGGCGCCTGCCTAACAACAATACTAAAGCTGCCTTAAATTATGTATTTTGTTTATTTAACTCGTACATATACGGAAATCTGAAAATTTGAGGGGGTGTTATGCGAAACCAAGACAAAACTCTACCATTGCTGAAAGACAAATGCATATACACCAGTATAGTAACGCAGAGGAACACTGACACAAGCAACGGAGGAGATGGTGGGATGGAATACAGTCCATTGTGGGGGTTTGGGGACATCTGAGGCGGCGTTAGCATTTAAATGTCATTTGCCGGGATGGGAGGACTTGTTGGCAGCGCGTGACCTCGGGGTGATCGTCAGAGGAAAGAAACGAGGGAGAGACAGAGAGAAACAGATGAAAAGATAAAGAGCGACTGAAGGAAATAAGCAGAAACGTTCAGCGGGAGGGAGAGAACGACTTGAAGACAAACAACAGAGAGAAACAGCTTTCATGACTTGCACTGACGCCGGTGCTTTGTTGTTTTGTAGACAGTAACACACTGACTCCCAAAGCGACACCAAAGAATGTTTCATTATAAACACAGACTGCACAGCAAGTCACCACGAAGACGCAACAATTTAACAAGACTTTAACAAGGCTAGTGGCCTGGCACAGCAGTGCTTTGAGCTAAACGCTAATGTCAGCAAGCTACCACACTCACAGTGTTAACATGCTGAAGGTTACCATTTTAGTTTAGCATGTTAGCATGCTAGCATTTGCTAATTAGCAGTGAACACGAAGTTCAGCCGAGGCTAATGGCACCAGTTTTGCAGGTAACTGATCGTAAAGATGGAATAATTCAGTCGGCATCAAAGTGGTCGCCCTACCGACTGGCACGGCGATCCCAAGAGCCACGCTGCGAGCTTTGGGAATCTGCTGTGTTAGGTCCCCAAATCATATTCGGTAAAACCTCACTGATATGTTCAGAAATGTAGCATCCTGTGGCAGTTTTCAGTAAGCACAGTCTCATTGTGCAGCTGTGTCAGTATCAGTAAATGAGGCCAGGTACACGTTTACTACTTTCAGGGGAAATTTCACCCTCTAAAGTCAAATAGCTGAACCAGTGAACAGAAATGCCACTATCACCTTTTCTTACTAACTTGATTTTCGGAATGGGTCGGATTCGACATGGCGGCGTGAACAGAGCAGAGCTGTTCCTGCTGGTCATGAAGAGCGAAGGAAAGGCAGGCAGAAGCTGCTGAACAGAGAGAGAGAGAGAGAGGATGCATTGTATGTATTCCAGCCTTTTGTGTAAAATGGGAGACAGTAACTTCAACGTAGCAGAGCAATAAGGGCCGATTCCCCACAGGAGCCATTCTGACAACATGTGCTGTGATTTATGCCCAAGAATGTAATCAAGTCTCATAGAAACATTCCTGCAAAGCTACCTTACAGCATTTATATATGACACCCACTGTACAGACTAGAGCCTACAGGAGTGATATAGACAGCTATACCATCTATAAAAAAATATGTTTCTGTTTTTATGAAAATACCCATTAAGATAAAAAGAAGCATTACTCTTCACTTGTATCAGCTTTACACTGTAAAGCTGCTTTACTAGGAAGAGTTTTAGCTCCCTGCCCCACGAAATGTCACACAAAAATGTACTGTTTTTCTAATAAGTTGTCAGCTTGCAGGAGTAGATGTCAAGTAGAGAGGAAGTGCAATCAGCTCCTGTCAAAAAAGCTCAAAATATCAGAAGTGAACTTGATGCATGTCATAATTCATTTGCAAACACAATCCTTGTTGTCAGTTGCCAGCTGGGAACTGGCAGCGTATCGCACCACCATGACACCTTTTTACTCTGGAAACGTTTTGAGTTTCTGAAGCTATTAAAAACTTTCACATCAGTCTGATCAAGGTCTCTAATTAATGACACGATATGAGTGAGAACATTATATGTGTCATCAGGGTGTTTCATAAAATTAGACCTAAAAATGTACATTAGGTTGGAATATGGGCAAACTGATATAGAGTTAATTACCTCAGAGCTGTGCTTGGGTGCAGTTTGTGTGTAAATGTACCTTCCACAACTGCTCTGAAGTTACTGCTCCAGCATCAGTTTATACATAACCAAATACCGATTCTATCTACAGAGTCAGTATTATAGTAGAGCTCCATGCATGGGTGTGGAGGCCCAGCAGTAAGACTGGAGCTCTGAGCCTGTGCTAAATCTGACATCCCTTTTGCATGATGTTCTGGTCTATATCTGGCAACCCGGTCAGACCCATCTCCAGATCATTAGTGACCACTCTCCTCCCTCTATCCACTGCTGATCACCGCCATAAGTGAAAATGATGCAAGGCTCTATTTGATTCATCCCTTCAGCTCCTCTCACACACTTTCTCTCCCCCTCTCTCTCTCCCTCCCTCATTACTGCCTCCCTCCTCTCCCATCTGTCTCTTCAGAGCCTTTACTAATGCAGCATGGATGCACAGCACTAAATCAGTCGCGGTGACTGAAAGCCCCCCTCACAGCGTCAAATATTACTCCTAAATATCTACATATCGCGCAATAAGAGGCAGATATTGTGGTGAAGGAGTGGGAAGTGAGTGGGAACGGGAGGCAGTGGAGACAGATATTGATTAAAGGGACACACACAGTGCGGCCAGCAGCGGGAGCTCCTTTGTCTTCCAGGAAGGACTGCTTTAAAAAAAAAAAAACTCAGGAGGTGAATAAGACATAATATTCGCACCCGTTGGCATGGAGACAAGGTAAATGCATCTCAGCCATCACATGCCTACAGTAGTCTGTCCGTCTCGCTCACTGTTTGGGGTTTTCAGGGTGCCATGCTGAATGCCTTGTTTATCCCAGTGATCGGTACACACTCCTGATGTCACGCTGGGCTTTTAAGCGTTTAGAAACCAATCAGCCTACAGTTACTGCTGTTTGTATTATGACTTTTTAAGATTGAATATTTGAAAAACTTTGTGCATTGATGTCATCCCAGTGTAATGTCAATGGGACGCGCTGGTGGGTTCAGGGGAGGAGAGGCTAATGTAAAAGTGGGCCGCGCAGCGTGGAAGCCAACTGTGAGGAGAAAAATGACAGGTTGTCACATATCCAGCTGGAACCAAGATATCAGGTGCACATTATAGTCAGTATAGAAAAGAAATGACAGCCGTGCACGTTACAATCTGAGAAGTTCAGCTGAGCAACACATCTGTGAATTTGAAGGTTTATCTGACGCCAAAACACTGCACAGTGGTTTATAATACTAGAAGCAGGATTTAACTACTATCACTACTACTAAGTTATCCTGGCAGCAACATTTTCATTTTTTGTTGCAATGACCACGAGGTGATCTGTAGAAATACGCTGTGCACGTTACAAAGTAAACTACAAGGAATGTGTACAATATTCCTACACAATGAAGAGCTGAATGTATCACAATGCAAGGTGTGGGGATTAGAAATTAAGAGACAGGTTGTCATGCGTCCACTTGGTTCTTCATAATTGGGACATCGGGTCCAAGTTATATTCAGTGTGATCGGGTCGGGCAGGGTCCTGTCGCACTGCCACAAGTCAGTCAATGTGACTAACACACTGTCTGGCTATCTACGGCTCTGATCATGAGGCGCTGTTACCTTCCTATCAATCAGCTGACTGTGTTATTGTTGATGATTAGTTTGGAGTAGTTTCTGCGACTTGGGGCTGTGAGTTAATTGGTGGCTCATCACTCAGCTGTCCGTGTTCACCTGCTATCATGATTATGTTCAGGTCGACCACTTTTTTGGAATAGGTCCCAGTCAGCCTCTGGTCTATTTCAGATCAATGATGACTGTCCTTTTTTTATTAATTCATGTCCATCGGGCTTGGGTAGTGTTTCGCTTTCAAATCAAAAAGGTGACTAAAAGGTGGAACCACCCACGATTGCTCGTCTTTCTTATAGTATGTAAAGTGTCAAAGCTCCCTATTCCCATAAAGACCTGAGGACTTTTGATTTAGTTAAGCTTAGCTGTCCACTTCACCCTTCACTGTGGTGTGTCTTGTCCCATTGTTACACTACACTTGCATGTCTATGTCTGTCTGGAGGAAGCAATGGAGAGACCCCCTCAGAACAGCTTCCTCCAGGACAAACAGAAGTATTGATCACTTTTACAAACAAGGCTAGGGTAAAGGAGGAAGTATTACATTGTCAAAACATTGATAAGTATGATAGTATTGATAGTTATTATTGACTTTATGGATAATCGAGGATAGAGTGAAAACCTGTAAAGGTTTGAATGATTCATTGAGTTTGTTTGAGGTGTTCTTTGGATAGTGATACATGCAGACATAAAAACCACAAGAAAACTCGAAGGAGCTCTCTTTTCAAGCAATGAAAACGCCCTCATTGTCATGGCGTGGTCATGTTGGACCTTTAAACAAACTCAGACGTGTTTCGGCATCGAGCCTTCGTCAAGGAATCAACCATGTGGGAGTTTGTTTAAAGGGGACCATGCCAAAAAAAAGGTATCTTCACTGTTTAAAAAGAACACCTCGACTGTGCTTCTTGAAGGACAAACATCCAGCTTGTCTTCGACTGGGGGAGGGCGGGCCACTTCCTTGCCCATTTACACTCCAGTACCAGCGGGCCTCTCCAGAGATCGGCTGGGAGTCACACAACACACTGCTCACCTGCTTCTCTCGGGACTTTCAGTCTCAATGCACAACAGCAAAGACTTTCAACTAGTTTTCTCCCCTCATTCAACAGTCTATCTTTGGAACAGAGGCAGCACGGGTCAGGGATGGTGGGGATTGGGAGAGAAAGGTGTTGGGATGGAGATAATAACAGTTATCAGACTGTCTGTCATGCAGCATGTCATATGTGCACAATCACATATGTGCAAGGATGTGTATGTCGACTGGTGCCTCTTCTACAATGCGTGTATCTTCTGGCCAGATGTACTTATAGCCACAAGACGATGACTTCTGATGTGACCTAAAACCTTTCTTTCAGTTAAAAAAAGCCCCTTTGACCAATGCTGGGGTCAATGATGAGGTATCGTCACAGTCACAGGCTAGCATTTATCGGGGGGGGAGGGATCTTATAAGCCTATCAGAGGTTAGATGCCAAGGACAGATAAGAGTAGAGGAAGGAGAGAGGACAGTGGTGTGTTGTTGATAGTATAACTTATTGAGACCATGATGGACAACGAATTACAACCATCATCCCTGAAATATTTTGGTTTAGTTTCTATTTGTAAACCCAAATGAACTGAGACCAGTGCTGAGCTCAGTGCACGTCTGGGTAACGGGAAGCTTGTCCAGGATGTGGACTGTAGCTGATTGTGTGGGGTTTTGTTTTGTTAGCTAATGTGGCTAATTTGCTTTAGATTAGCATATTAACTCGGCGTGGGACTGGGAAAAGCTCCAGAGTTGTGTTGCTCATTCAACTGCATAGGCTATCATCTACCAACAGAAAGCAGGGAGAGGGAGGGGATGGCATGCAGCGAAGGGCCCCTGGTGAGGACAGAGCATTAGTACATGGGGCCCGCGCTCTAACAGGTGAGATTCACCAAAACTGATGCCGTTTTTAAAGCAACATTGCCACGATGAATTGCTTGAGACCACAAAAATTGTTGCAAATTTGGAAAAGCTGTTACAAATTCAGTCATTTGTGCCTGCAATAACCAAAAAAGACTTTCTCAAAAGACAGCTTTATACACAAGATATCCCATAACCTAATGAGCATTATTAGCCTCAACTCTAGTAAGGCTCTTCGAGTATTAAAATCGTCTTTTTACTTGAGAATTTCAACTGATGCCGATCCTCAGATGTATGTATGTATGTCATCCATGCAACCAGCCGTGGTGCATTTTCCAGCTTTGTGAGGCCTTGAACTGTGATGGACAAACGATGTCCGTGACCTGACTGATCCTTAACATCGTCACTCTCAGAGTGTTAACAGGCCCGTTCAGCCGCCCACACTGCTGAGTAGACATTTAGCCTGAAGGCCTGCCTTATCATATAGACCAATAAATAGAAGGAGATACTCAGCCAGCAGATTACTCAAGAGATGCGCTGATTCTCTGCTCCCACCTACCTTAACCCCATCTCCTCATCCATCTAGAGTCAGTATCGACTTTTTGTTAATTGGCCAATCGTCAGATAACCACCAATGTTGTCGGTAGTGCTCCGCTGTGGTGCCAAAAGGTTGTTTTTTTCTAAAAAGATACTAGCTTTCCTTGTTTGCTCAATTTGCTTAGATAAGAGATGGGATAATTATGGTGTTACAGAACATCGAATTAGCAGCAGGAAAACATTAGCACTCCAACTGCAATAATGGCTGTGCAAAGCTGAAAACGCCCACTGAATTAATGAGTCTAAGGAAGACATACTTGAGAAGATAATTTACACCTGTAACATCTGACACAACATCTCTGCTTATTGTGGGTAACACGGTGGAGAGGTTAGATTTTAATTGTTGCACAAATAAAAGTGATGAAGCAAAAAAGGAAGAAGAAACAACTGAGCAAACCGCGCTTCTTGCAATACATAAGAAAGTAAACAAAATATTCACACAAGCACGCACGCACACACACCCACATTCACACAGCGAGCACCCCAGAGTCAGTCATGTGGTCCCTGAAGCATGGATAACAAGGACTCTTCAGAGGAAGCACAAGCTGGCCATCATATCAATAGACTCCAGTGCCAGGATCAATACAGTAGCTCAAGAGCATAACGAGCCAACACAGAAAGAAGAAGCAGAGGACAGAGCAGCAGTGGTAAGACTCCCTACACACACTCTAACCTTTACAGGTGCAGCCGGCTCGAAAGGAAAGAGTGTGCAGCAGTTCACACAGAGAGCAACCGTCTGACCAGCTGACCAAACTGTCGATATTTGTGGTGATACACACCTCTCGGTTGTTGTTATTGTGTTAGTTACTTGGTGTTGGCTTCTCATCACAGGGAGATCTGGCACCATGACGCCTGTACAGCGACCCAGACCAAAACCTGTGCTCACCGACTGTGATGGATAAACACTGATGGATAAACTGTTGTGCATCAAGAAAACCTTTCAACACTGAACTTCCTCTAAAACCACAAATTGTTGTTTTTATTAAAGCAGCTTTGTGATGCATTGTGTTAATTAGTGAGCTTTAGAGGTGTAACTAAGCGCATTTTTGAGAAGAAGAGCTGTTTTTACCTGTTCCAAGTCTGAATGCCAAACTAGCCTAACAATGTCCTCACTACAGCGCTGTACTTTAATGCACAGACATGAGACTGATTTAGATCCTCTCATCTCACTCTTGGAAAGTAAGAAAATAAGAGATCAATATTTCCCAAAATGTTGAACTATTTTTTCAAGGGTAGCGTCAGAAGCCTGAGCATGTAGGGTGCAGAATGCCCATAATCCAATGTAGACAGGACACTGGCCAATTAGTAATAAATAAACAAATAAATAATGAATAATTCAGGGATATAATACAGATTTTACATTGTTTTTATAAACATGATAATAAGGTGCTTAACGGAAATACAGACAAAAAATAACAAAAATACACACAGCAAGTATACTCACAGTACACAATGTACACAGACATATAGAGGGTACAGTACAGTACATTCTGTTCCCTGCCTGGACAGCAGACCAGTGTAGTATACAGTGTATGCTATAGTGTAGTGTGTATGTGCTGAGTGACTGACTAGTAGGTCCACTTTACTGTGAGACAGTTATACAAAGACGCACATAAAAAAGGGTGCAGACTGAGGCGCCATTGTAATATCATCGGCAAAGAATGGAGTGCATAAGGTTATGTATACTGTTTATTGTGGTGGCTAATACTTGAGCACTTTGATCTCAGCCTCTCTTATCTGCCTCATTTTCCCTCCTCTCTGTTGTGCCCTGCACCTCTCTGCGTGTGACTCTGTCAGTTATTCCACAGTGAGAGAGCTTACATGGGGGGCCGGGGAGGGTGAACAAACAGAGCGCCTCTCCACCGAGGCGAGACGGAGAGAAGGCGAGGCGGAGGCGAGGTGGAGAGGAGGAGGAGGAGGCGACGAGTGCTTCGGCAGCGGCAGCATCCTCCTGGTAGATGTAATGAGACAGAGGGGAAGAAAAACCGGAGGAGGGATGCTGCTGTTTCTCTCGCCGCACAGTGCAAAGAAAACTCCCCACGCCCTCTGCTCGGCCCGAAGCCAGAGGCAGCAGGCAGCGAGGAGGAGAGGCTCTCTGTGCCAGAATTTACTCCATTACGCAGATGTTTGGGTACAGGAGGGGACGCCGCAAAAAGCCACTTTACAGTCCTTTTAGGGGCCGCGATATGGCTCAGAAAACAAGGGGAGCCAATCCATCCATTACACTGGCAATATGACCAAGTGGGGCCCATTTTGTGGTGCAGCTGCTGCCCTTACGGGTGAACTCGGAGGGAACCGTAGTCAGCCAGTCGCCTGACTGAGTTCCCTCAGTAAGATAATGATCTTACTGGGAATCAGTTAGATAATTCAAGATTCACGCTGTTTCAGTTGCCTTGGATTTGGATTTGAGAAGTCTGCGGTACAGACCATTTTTGTTGCAACTATAGTAACATTGTTGGAATGTCCATGAATTTGACTCGTCTTTTAGTCTATTGCAACACTCTGCTCACTGGTCTACTTAAAACTGTGGTCTGTTTGTTCATTCTTTCTGTGAAACACATTGTATCTCAGTTGTAGAGTGAAAAGAAGAAGACCTTCCAAACACACCTCCACGCTATTAGATGACCATCAAAACTGTATCTGTACTACCTCCTACTGAGATCAAAAGAGCCTGTGGGATAGAAGGAGGAAGTACAGTGAGTGTTGGCAGACACTTTTAAATGATCTTTCTGTACACAACCAGAAATATTACAGGGATATGTACTAATTTATATGGCGTTATACAGTATATCGTCATATGTCCCGCTCCGATAAGACAACATTAACATCCTGCCTCTAGTGTATCATAAGTTCTTTCTGTCAGATTCAGAATGAGAAAAACTTTTAAACTGGTCTTTGATGTGGCTAATAAGTAAATAAAAGCAGGCCGTACATGTAGTATTAAAACTATATCTTGGATGAAATAAGATATATTAGGTGAATATTGCTGTCTGTAAATGCCTAATTGGTTGCTGTACAAACCTAGAAGAAGAGAGCCAAACAGACCTATTACCACAACCTGTCAGCATTTGTACCATAATCACAGAGGGAAAGAACAGGTCAGGCAGGATGACTAAAAGTGCAGTAAATATTCACTTAACAATGCTGACATTTAAAGCTAAATGATGTTATTCATGCTTGTAGTTTCCCTGTAAATAAAAGGGCTTTTTTCCACATTGCTGAACCTGAGAATGGCTGCTTACAAAGCAGGGCAGCTCCTCCTGTGAGTGACGTTGCACTTAAGAAATATTAATGATACGAGAGTAAGCTGTGTGTAGGCCTGTGTAACAGGTGACAGTCATGTAAACATCCTGCAGGCTGGCGTGTCATTCTGAGAACAACACGATAAACGCTGACATTCTGTTCAGCGCCGCTGACTGCAGGCTTGAGGATCCACAGGTCTCTGTTATTTACCGTGATCTGTGTGAGCCTCGCTAACACAGCCTGCAGGTTGAAAGCTGACCTCTGTCCGCTGGAGGGGCACTAACCGTGAGGACTTTTAAAGCTAGCCATGGTTTGGCTCCTTTTAACCATCTGTGAGATGTGATTTTTCTAAATTCAAGTCCAACATGATGTTTGGTATCCAGACATTTAGTGTTTGCCCTGTCTTTGGACTGTCAGATCCATATTTAGCATCTTTTAAACAATATTTTAGAGTCAATCCTTTATTGGCACCTGTCTATTTTATCATCATTGTATTTGTTAATCGCTCAAATCCCAATGAGACCCTGTACTATTTCAAAGCTTATTAGGTTTAAAATAAACATAATAAATGTACATGGGTTACTTGCTGTGCTGAAATGATTAATCAGTTTATTCACTAACAGAAAACTACAACAGTTTTGATAATCACTAATTGTAGTATAGGTGTGGACTTTGTGGGAGTCTCCAAGTGCAACAAGTAAAGAAGTACTGCAGGGCTGTCTGGAGTGGAGTACAGACACGAGGGTACGGTGATTAATAAATACACTCTCAGCCAGTCACATCACTGATCTCATTATTTTGAAACAGCTGAGCCAATCACAGTGACGCACACAACAACAGCTCAACAAATCACCTTCTCCAGGAAATCAGCCTGTCTCGATGGTGCAGAGTGACACGAT
>JAPZEA010000011.1:9273255-9285709 GCA_029783685.1 Heniochus monoceros
GTGTGTATTTGTGTACACACTGACCGCAACAACAGCAACAACAACAACAACAACAACAACAACATTTCCAAAGTTGATTCATATGAAGTTCACACGCTGTGGGTTTATACATGATGATGGCGGCCACTAGCCAGGTTTGCCTTTACACAGGATACGACCTGCTGCTTTTCAGTTTCAAGTGTCTCTCACCATCGAGCTCTGAGTCGCTGTCCACCATTGGAGGGACGCGGATCAGCACCTGCCGTCTGTCTCTCTGCACCACCAGCTGCAGCTTCCCGCGAGACTTCTCGATCAGCTTCCCTGCGTCGCCCAGAGACAGGTTTTCTGTCACCGTGCCGTTAATCTGACAGAGAGAGAGGAGATGCTTATCACTGCGCTAACGCAAAGAAACAATGCAACAGGACGAGCCCTGTGTCACGTATTCAGACAGTGAGGAGAGAGAGTGATCATGCCAAAATACTGTGAGGCAGCTTTGATGCTTCAATAAAAACAAGTGACAAATCTTCCCTTCTTTTGATTTATTCTTCAAATGAGGTACAGAGCATCCGAAGTGACTAACCTCACCACTACACCAGAAGTTTGAGCTGAGCCACAGAGGCCACAGCAGCGAGGGAAAAGTTAGCGAAAGCAATTTTAACAATGGAATGAGTCACTTATCAAGTCAAAACGCAAAATATTTGCTTTGTTCAGGGACTTCCTCCTTTATTTTGTTTAATATCACTGTGAATTGAGTATTGAGGTAAGACAAAATAAGATGAAAACATCCCTTTGACCTCTGGAAACTTGTTATTAGCATTTTTCACAATTTTTAACACTTAGAGGACTAAAATATTATAAAGAAAATAATGAGAGATTTATCAGTAATGAGAACAATAATCATTTGTAATCCTACTATGACATGAAGCTTGTTCACGATGTGCATTCAGAAGAATCTTGACCTTACTTTTAATATAATGTCTCCTTCCTGCAGGTTCCCATCTCTGCTGGCAAGTCCTGTGTTAGTCATCTCTTTGATGAAGAGCTGACTGCCCAGACGAAGACCATACTCTGGAAAAGATGGTAAATAAAATTATATTATACTGTATAGTAGCAACACAGAAACAGGCTATACTACCTACATTTATCATTCCCGGCTCTAGTCTGATTAGATTATGGATAAACTGATCAGTGTATACTGTTTTGTCAGCTCAGGATTTCCCCATCACGTCTTCATTAGAGTTAATGTTTTTGTGCTCTAGCTGGTGTCACCCATTTTAAAATGATGGAATGAACCTTTCAAAGTTTTAAATGTGGGAGCAGTTTTCCAGATGCTGAGTAAACTGGTATCAAATGTCTGATCTGACTCGTATTCTTGTTTACTTATTCTCTGATCAGACAGTTGATTTCCATTCAATAACAATTTTAGACTGAATTTTATTTAGTCCAAGTTCTTACATGTTCTTTAACACTGGGAACTTTGCTTGCCTTCTTTTGTTAAATGCAATTGTTCTTTTCGTTTTGGGTTTTAAAGGGTAAAAAGAGTTTTAAATTAAGATTCCCAGCTCAAATTGTTGATAAAAAAAAAAACACAACTTATTACTTGTTCCAAAAAGTACAAAGTAGATATTTCGTTTGTCAGAGTAGAGTGTGACAGTCTATTTGTTTCTATTTGTTTGTTTCTCACCTTCGTTGGGCCGGTTCTTCAGCAGCAGCACATTCAGGGGTTTCTCCAGTGGCTCCAGGTCCCGGACGGGGCGGGGCAGAGGGATGGGCATGGCAGCGGGTGACGGCGAGCGGTCCAGACGGTCTCTGCTCCCACTCCGCTTCAGCGGCTCTTCGTACTTCCTCGGGTCACTGGGGACGCGGTCGCGTCCTCGTTCGAAGCTGTGGTCGCGTCCGCGGCCTCGAGCCGGGCTGCGGCTGTCATGTCTGTGGCGCAGGTCTGGGCTGGCGGTGCGGTCCAGCATTCGCTCGCTGCGGTAGCGTCTGTCTGGGCTGTACTCCCGGTCGAGGGCTCGCTCGCTGCGGTAGCGCCGATCGGGACTGTGGTCTCGGTCTAACGCGCGCTCGCTGCGGTACCTTCTGTCCGGGCTGTAGTCGCGGGCGAGCATGTGGTCGCTCCTGTACGGACGATCCGGGCTGCGCTCTCTGTCCAAAGTGCGACCTCTGCTACCGTCTCTCCTGTACTGCCGGTCCGGGCTCAGGTCCCTGTCCATGCTCCTGCCGCGTTCCCGTCGGTCATAGTCCCTGTCATAGTCACGCTCACGTGTTTGGTAGCCGGAATCCATATAGCCTCCCCCACCTCGCTCCCTCTCCAGGCTGTGATCCCTCCCGCCGCCACTCCGGCCGCTGTACACACTGCGGCGGTCTTGATCATAGCTATAATCATCGTTGTAGTCATTGTTGAAGACTCTGTCATCGGGTGACGGGGGGCGGTTCAGCAGATTGACTGGGACTTTCCTGGGCCTCTTCACTGTCTGTTTATAGAGACAAAGACATTTTCAACGAAAACAAAAATCAAATCAATAACCATAATCATTTTACAGATTATATTTCTGGGTTTGTAGCCTTTTTTAGATCTGATGATAAAGACAGAGAGTAAATACTAGCAGAGAGAGGAGGATCAATAAACGTGATTGCATTTCAAACCCACATCATAATCACATGGTATGCAACTCAAAAGAACACGTCTGCAATATGAAATCAGTCACAAAACAAAACTAAGGTTCAAACAACAAACCAAAAGCTTGACTTACAACTTTTGCTACTTTGCCACACTTCCTGAGGGTCTGGACGGCGAAGGAGTGGATGGCCCCCTCCATGGGGATGGCGTTCACCTGCACCACTCGGTCATTCTCACTAAACACAAACACACAAACATGTGAGCGAAATTAGTTATTCAAGGTATTCTCAGGCTGCTAAATGTGAATGCTCTTTCCAAAAATATACAGGATTGTATTTTCATATGAACCTAAAGTGACAAATGACTAACAGCTTTGTTGTTTCTGTTTAGACATTTGTTAGGAGCCTTCCCAATTAGGCATATAATGTGACTGCTGCAAGTAAGGAAATAAATCCATTAAGCCATAAGGGAAAAAGCTAAATCTTGTTTTGGAATCTTTTAAAGAGAGGTTAGTGTGGGCGATATTGATTAAGTCCTCATATTGCAGTACATTGTAAAATATGAACTTCTGGAAGACTATGGATGAGTCCTATAAATTAAATACCAAACAAATAAAGGTAAAACTGGCCCTGTTAAACATTTTTCTTGTCTATCATGGCCTAACATACAGGGATATTAAACGATAGATACCTATGTATAAATGTTATAGTGAAATCTCAAGTAATTCCACTATCGAATGAAACATGAATAGTACAAAATTTTATGTGTTAAAGCAAAGGCTGTGACGATATCTGTCCTGACTGAGTAACACAACTTGAGACAGAGCTGTTATGTTTGTCAGTAGAGTCGTGTTTAACTGATGACCAAAATTATGACCAACAGCAGTACGCACAACAACAAGCCATCAGCTGGTCCCCCCTGCAGGACGTCGGACACCACAATGGACGTCTCGCCACTTTCCTCGTTCGGGTTGTCCCGCCCCCCTGACACTGCGATGCCAAAGCCCATCTTTGGATCCTGAGAGGAGAAGAAGAAAACCCGTAAATCATGTGGAGCCTCCATCCATCCTGAGCCACTGTGTGTGTGTGTGTGTGTGTGTGTGTGTGTGTGTGTGAGAGAGAGAGAGAGAGAGAGAGAGAGAGAGAGGTCCTGTAATCCCTGTGGTGTATTATCATGGCTGTATATGTGTATGGTGGATGGCGATTAAAGAGATTTTGACTGTGATTGTGATTATAGTTGTACATACTGGAATCATGTATGACTGTGCAGCAGTTCAGCGCCTACATGTCCGTCTAGTGTAGCTTTGGGTATCGTGTGTGATTAACAACAATGCTAATCCTTGGCTTCATAATGTTCCCGAGCATGTATGAGCATGAGTGTCTGTAAATTAAATTCACTCCTTGGAAAAAGTGTGCAGCGTATGTTAACATGCACAAACAACTTGGTTTTTAAAGGCTTCTTTGGTAGCGGGTCTGCATGATTCTACCTGCCACTGCTCCAGTTTGCCCAGATGAGATTAGGTCAGAGATTTGATGACCCTGTCTCTTTATCCCCTCCCTTCCATCTGTACTTAAAAAAAACCCTACAATTCACCACTTCCCTCCGTCTCTAGCAGATGGCCGTGGAGGCAGAGGGAGGGAGAAAGTGCGAGCAGAGAAACAAACAGAGCGAAAATGAAGAACACAGGGGGAGAAGACACAAAGCATTCATCATCTTTATTAAACATGACTTATGTTTGATGAGGAATCAAAGAGTTGTGAAGAAATGAACCAGAAAATAGATGGTTGCTGTCAGATGCCTCCAAAATGTCAACAATTCCTGATCTGAGCTTTGTTTTTAGCTTGACAACAAAGCATGTCTGACATGATCAGACTTTTGAAAAGGTTTTATGAGCCTGAGAGGCCAGAGGGTATGACCAAAAAAACAAACCAAATAAATAAAGAAATAAATAAATCCCTGGCATGTAGTTTGTAAGCCAAGGTGAAATCAGGAAAATCACTGCACTGTTGTAAAAGGCTTTTCAAAATGACAGCAAAGACCATAAAAGCCAAAGAAACGTGCCACTGACTTACTGAGTTATTGTTTCCACCAGTCACTGAGGCAAGAGATGATGGGATTTAACGGTGTGAAACATGTTGTGAATGTATGGGTATGTGTGTGAGACGCCTTCTTAATAAAGCCAGTGAGAGAATGGCTCTCACCTACTGCCACTTCCTTTTAACCGTATGATAATTCAAGCATGACGTGCTGCTATTTTGAAGTGTGGTGATTGCTGTAATATTGCAAGTAAACGTGACAATGTTTTGTGATTTCTGCATATTTTTTCATTGCTGAATGTGACTTTCAATTATTGAAAGGAAGGTATTTAATAAAAACAGCAGTGTGGCTGAGTGGCAGGATTCAAACTGCACCTCTCAGATCTGCCTCTGCGTTAATATCCTCCATGTTTGTTTTTACTTTGCATGTGTTTGTCTGAGCGTGCAGTACACATATTTATTAACAAGTTTATCTGTTTATTCAGCCCCACATTTTGAGTGTTACCTATTTGAGCGCAATTCAGCTGTTTTACATTCAAACAGAAAACACATTAAAACCCACAGTCCATTAACCCGTCTGCTGTATATCTGGTGTTTAATGTTGTACCTTGTGTGCTTTGTGATATTGTGTTTTATGTGCCTGCCTGTTGGAACTAACAGCATTACATTTTGCTGTCTTTTGTAATACCACCTCTTGTTTGTTGCTGTTAAGTTATGATTTCCATATGATTACCTTTATGTTTCCTCCATAACATTTTTTAAAAGGTTCACTTTTTTTATTTGGTTTGCTGTACCTCAGTGTTTGTCTACTTTTAGCCTTTTTTTTAATTTTCTTTCAGAGGCAGGTACAAATTAGACATTTGGCTGAATGTGGCACACTTACAAATGAATATTATGTTATTTTATGTAATTAATATTATTGTGAATGTCGAGTTTCAGTCTGCGGAGGTCTCAGACTTTTACAGATGGTCATTTTCCTTAAACAGGGTGAGAGGAGTTCTGGGAGACACAACATATTTAGAAATGCTGCTCAGTTAACAAACGGTAGACGAGAGCAGAAAGTCGATGTACAGAGCAGAGCGTGACAGCTGGCTGTGGAGGGCGGGAGAGTCGGGGGTCACAAGCCTGCAGCAGAGGACCTTTTAGCACTAAATCTGCTTTTCTGGCTTCAGTGAACCTTAGCACGAGACAATGAGCTCATCATGATGATTACCTAAGCTCAACTGGTTTGGTCTGCTCACACGGTCGTACACGTGTTTAACATGAACAACAGTGTTGAGGCTGCTCGGCTTGGCCGGTGGCGAGATGTGACACATTTAACAAAGCATTAAAGCCGTGAATCAAGGAGACGTTGCATTAAAGTAACTGGTGATTATTCCTCCTATCGAATGTGTCAGCAGCACAGACAAGTGAAATAGTTAAGAACCAAAGGATGGCACTAAATGGCCAGATTTGTAATCTTATGTACATATTTGATCAAATAGTTTATGACTTAAATCCTAACTTTGACATTTTGGACTGTATGTTATTTAGGCAAAGCTCTTGTTTAGCTGCTTATGTTCAAATAACATGGAACACTTGAGAATTTCGGCTTCTTTAAGTGGCTCAAAGATTTCAGTCCTGGTTGATTTGGAAACATCTGTACTTACTGGTGGTAACAAGATAAAAAGGTGGTTTAACACTGCAGGACTCAGAACTCTGGGAGCAGCAAAACAAACTATTCCCACATTAATAGCGTCAGACAATAAGTGGCCTTTTTCCATCATTCTGTGAGCGATCGTGATCTGATTTTATGCTGCACATGGCAGGACTCAGCAGACGGCAGGGCACAGTTAAAAGAGCTTGTCGTCAGCTTGCTGAGAAGTTGCAGGTGTGCAGCCTGTCGAAAATGACCGTTTTTGATGAATGACAGCAGCCAGTGCTAATCTCACTGACAAACAGTGCATTTCCAGTGATTGCGCCACAATAAATGTCAACTTGTGTCTCGCAAGTTAAAAGCTTTTAATGTGAAGCTGCAGCAGTAGGAAAAGTTAAAGTTGGAAAGTTGGAAAAATTTAGCACAATGCTACATATTACCACCTTAGAAAGTTGATACTATGGCAAACTTGTGGTCAAACTCTGCCTTATTATTTGCCCACTTAGCAAACATATCATTGTCTGATAGAGATTCACTCTTCACCAACTCTTGATGTAAACATTTGGCTATTCAGCTTCTAAATGCTTCACTATATTCATCATAGTTATATATAGATGTAGATAAAAAAAAGATGTAGTTTATCTTGCTAAGTTTACTCTGGATCTCAGTCAGCAGACAGAGGAATGTCTGTTACATGTCTGATCTGGACGCTCTATGCTCTCTTGACTATTAGCTGACTGCAACGTGTCAAACTAATCATTTAAATGCCCTCCCTGTGAAGCGCTGGGTATAACAGGCCGGATTTATGGTGGAAATGGAAAGAGTGTAAATGAGATAAGGTCTGGTATGTTGTGGTGCAGATGGACTCACCCTCTGCAGGGTCACGGTGTACTGCTCCCACACGGTCTCCTCCATGACCGGGTTCTGTGGAGAGAAAGGGACGATTACCATGGGTAGTTTCATTTCACTGAACAGATTAATAATGTATTATGTGATGTAACAACAAAGCCAGTTCATTAGCCTATGCTGTTGTTACACAACCAGGAGCTCCCGGGAGAACAATGACAGGCCTCTGCTGTGAGGTTTACAACAAGTTAGGCTACAAACTTCAGCCTCTGCTTTATCAAATATCCATGAGAACATTAAACATCAGTTAGCTTTCTTTAACAAGCACTTAAAAATAATTCGGGATGAGAGCACTTCTTCTGACAGACCCTCCATGAAACCACCAGCAGGTCATATAAATCCAGCAGAAGATACACCTGCTAAACCTCAACTCTAGGGCTTCAAGTAACTATTCCTAATTAATCTAACAATCATTTTTTGATTGATTGTGAAGACTAGTGAGAAATTGTATAACCCAAACTGATGTCTTGAACTTGGTTTTGTTATATGACCGAGTCAAAAATCCCACAAGGTATTAAAACATAAAATACAGAGAAAACAACCAAATCTTTGCATTTGTGAAAATGAAACAGATTTTTTTCGTTTTTTTAACGAAATGTAATTAATTGGTGTCATGAGTTTCCTGTTAAGTGACTGATCAATAATCCGATCAGTCCTTCCACTAGTCGTAATAAAGTACAAGCTAACTTTTGTCAAAAATATTCCAGCATTTACGACTGATTGAAAGTTGATTTCCAGAATCCAGAAACACTGATCATACCTCAGCTTCTCTACAAAATCGTACCATAGAATCAGGTTTGATTTTGACTACTTACATCAGCCGTTTCCCCTTAAAAACACCTTCATTAATTTTGATCCCAAATCATCATTCAATAACAGTTGTTGCCACTTTTCTGCAATTTTGGATCCATCATATCCAAACCAAACTTCATTCAACTCAGCTTAACCCATTTCTGAAACACTCAGGTCTACAAAAAAAAAGAACAGGACTAGTCAGGTCCAGCAGCCTGCCACAGATCTGATCAAATTTGAGCCACGGTAGCAGAATCGCACTCATGAGTCCCTGAAGGATACGTATGGTCTTGACCGCGTGGGCCCATTTCCTGTGCATGCTGAGGACGGTCTTCATCGTTGGCGCTCTCAGTCTTTTCCTATCTGCGTCTCTCCCTGTTCACCGCCAGCGGTGCTCTGGCAGACTGATGTGCGCCACAGCCTCCTCCATGGTCACAGCTGCACAACCACCAGCAGCTCTCTTCCTGCATCTGCCCGCCTGCCTGCCTTTGACGTAAGAGGGATTCTGCTGGCCTACATTCAGCACAAATCCCACCGTCTGCAGACAGTGTAAACATGCAGACACACCAACTCCTGCACAGGCACGCGGTGTGTTCATCCATAAACACAATCACAAATCTCACTACACATTTTGGGTTTGATGTCTGATCATACGCTAAGATGTATTAGACACTAATCAAAGTTTTAGAGATGGATGACACATCACCAAAGACAAACACCAAACGTGCGCAGAGTGCAAATTGGAGTTAGTGACAGCACAATGGCTGGGATTTGAAGTTGTTGGGGGGTTTTATTTGGTAACTAAAGTGGAAAGTGAAATCTGTGTGGCGCTGACATCTCATGCCCAGGCTTAGTGAAACGGGGGCACGACTCGAGCTGGCAGCTGACACATCATAACCCACTTTTTTGATCTTCTGGCCTACAAGAGCAAACCAGATGACCAGCAGCAGCAGCAGCAGGGAGACTGCAGAGAGCCAATCGGACTGTCTAAATGAAAACAGGACAAACGTAGCGGCTCTATACACCCCAGAGAAAAGAACAGAGAGACGATTGTTGTTTTGCCAAATGAAATGTCTACGTGGGATTTCATCTTAAACTTATCAACTGTATTCTCCTTGGAGCAGGGCAGGGTATACAGCATGTTTGAAATTTGCTGAATTGACAGTAATTTCAAAAGCACAATTATTTTAGAAATAGATTTTAAGAATGCTACAATTCCAGTGACATGCAAAGATGAACATTTTATTTGCAAAACACTGTCATGTTCTCGTTGTATCTGGAGGATCAGACAAAAATCCTAACTTATAATATTGCATAAATGAATTTTTTATCTACTTTTTCATAAACGCACACATTTCTAGTTTTTTTTTTTTTTTGTTCACCTTTCAAAAAAGACACCGTGTAACTGTCAGGGTTGTGTATGAGGATTGAGGCAGGTAAAGTTTTCAACCAGGGTGAAAAATGTGTTGTATCGATAAACAAAAGAAGCACTAAGAAGCACTAATTCCTGTTTTTGTTTATTTGACATCCCTTTCCACCCGAAAGGCCAAAAACAAGCACACAAACAAACAAAACCTACAGGGGAAGAGAACGCCACTACTGTGTTTGGACAGAAGAAACTCATGAAAGTCAGATAAATAACTCAGAAGCAGCCAATTAAAGCGCTTGGAGCAACGCCAAACCAGTTTCAATCAGACCGTCTTCTTGTAATATGCGATATTATTGTGACGGATGCTCGCATGAAGCCTGCTGGATAAGTCGTAGCCTCCTGAGTGTTGGCGATTACATAACAAAACACAAACACTTTGCCACTAATGAGGAGGGAGGTTGAAATACTGGGTCATCCTCGCAGGACGTGACTTTGAGAGCAAATTATTTAGAGAAGGAGTCGACTATTTTCAGAAAGCAGACATGTAAAACTGCACTGAAATAAAGTCTCTCTTGGTGATTAAAGTATTATACAAAATCACAGCTGTTATTTGTTTTCTTCTTCTCTGGGTCTGTTGGTGGTTCTCGTGGGTGGAGAGAGTTTGAGGGATTTTGAGAAGAATTACACTTCCACAGTACAAATGTATTTTCACATGATTTTCATCTTTTGCTTTTCATTTCCACACATTTTTCATAACAAATACTAAAGTAAAAAAGCTTTTATGCCAAATAGTCTTTAGTCTTAGTACTCAGTCGAGCTGCAAATAAATGTGTATCATTTTTCTATTCTATTTGTCTATAAAATGCCAAAATATGGCTAAACTTATATCTATAGCTGTCTTGTTTTGTCCAACAAACAATTCAAAACCACATAATATTCAGTTTACAATAATATTAAACAGAAAAAAGCAGCAAATCCCCAAATAGAAGATACTGGAACCAGAGAACGTTCAATATTATTCCTTGAAAAATGACAAATGATTTATTATCAAAATTGTTCAAAATTAAGTTTCTGCAAGCTAATCAATTAATAATCCAACTGTTCGAGTTCAGGTCTCAAGTAGAAAGAGTAGAAATTATTCAGAACTAGCTTCAGTACCAATACCGAGACAGCTAATAAACTGAAACATAAAATAAAGCATGAGATGCTTAAATAGTCATAGCATGTGCAATAATGACAAAAATGACTCACTTTATGATTTTCTTATTAAACATTTTTGAATCTACCAACCTGAATCCTCAGAAGAAGAATGCCAGATTTTAGCTGTGCAACTGTAAATCTTTGGCTTCAGCCAAATGGAACATATCAAGTCCAGACTTTTTGTTCGGCATCTATTTGCTAGAAAGCTTGTAACTTTTTTTGATGGGGAAGTTAGTGTAAACACTTTTCAACTCAAGGCTACCCAACAAACTGTCATGCAGCAGTCTGACAGTGTCGGTGTTTCTGTGAGCTGCTGGCGGCTGACACCAGCAAGCTTGAACAAGTCTGCCCCCTGCTGGCGACACAGCCGAGTTACACCGTGAGGCACAAGACGAAAAACACACCATCAACTTGTACGATTACCGTTAAAAATAAAGCCATTTACAATAAGGTTGAACATTTGTAGCCTAACTTATATTTTGTAATGTACTATGGACCGCACCACCGCTAACTGTTGCTAATTTAAAAGCTCAATAACGTTAATTAAAAACAATAAACGGAAGCCAAATGTTGTTTTGATCACAAAAGGACAAACACCGCTGAGCGCTCTGTAAATGTAACCAGGCGATTAAATACAGGACAAGCCGATATATCAATAAGAGTTACTGAGCCAAAACATGTTTTAATAACTTTAACAGTGTTTCTACTTAGTAAACTAACCATTACTGAAACTAGCTGACAGCTATCACAGCAGGTGCAGCAGGATGCAACAGGCTTCAGCAGGGATTCATGGGAACGCCTGAATAACTTCTCCTCAAAAACACCACATTACATACAACACGCTGTGACAGGAGTGTATCCATGCTTTCATCTGTCATCTTTTGTGATTATTAATACACTGACTGCAGTTATGGAGGTACTTACGGTGAAATACTGAGTCGCATATCTGCTCAGAGAGAGCAGCCCCCCTCCGTTAACTGGCATCACGCACTTTGAACTCTCCGGGACTGGTACTAAAGATTAAAACAAAACTATAACTACTGAAATGTTTCTGGTCGGACGCAGGCCAGAATTTTAAAGAAACAGAGTATCGAAGTGTAGAAATTGTAAAGGTTTCGTCTACTTTACGTTAAATATCGCTCACCACCTACAAAAGACATTAAGATTAGTCTTTCACGGCAAAAATTAGCGCCGACGACTGTTCGTTCGCTTCAGATTATACCAACTGGGAGCGGGGGTGGAGGTGCGGGTTACATTTAAAAACAATTATGATAGAGGACGGCAAAATAAAGCTTCGTGTTTTAAATTCAACTTCGTTCACATTTGAAAAAACAAATTATTTGGTTTTCAGTAATAACAAATCAGTGATAATATTATAGGTTAATGTATGGAGGAGGTCGCACCTGTAATACCTCTGAAATGGATCCGTCCAAAATTCCCATTGATTTTTAGGGAGCCTGCTGAGAGGCTCCCAGACAGACAGCACAAAAACACATTTCAAACAGCAAACTGCAGAGTGTAATACAGAGAAAGACATGCAACTTAAAAAAAAGCATTTGAGCAGATTCATTGGAAATGTATTTTAGGGTGTATAAAACATATTTTTGGACAGCCTGTACTTAGAGCAACTGCCTTCCAAAGACAAAAATAATATAAATTAGCGTTTATAGAATATTAAAAGCACTTAAGGTTAAAGATAGCATCCCGAAATGTGGAAGTTTGGAATGGATATTTCCTCCTATGCACCTGTCTACACCAAACTCGCTCATCCATGTCTTTATGGACCTTGCTTTGTGCACTGGTGCGCAGTCATGTTGGAACAGGAAGGGGTCCGCTCCAAACTGTTCCCACAAAGTTGGGAGCATGAAATTGTCCAAAATCTCTTGGTATGCTGAAGCATTAAGAGTTCCTTT
>JAPZEA010000011.1:9923815-9944745 GCA_029783685.1 Heniochus monoceros
TTGTCCGGGTACGTGCATTTTTTTAAAGGCATAATTATTTAGCACAAACACGGAGAACATAACACGACGAGAGTTGCGTGGATCCCCCGGCGGCTGCTTGTTCGCCTTGTGAGATTGTCCGAGGCCTAAATCTAATCTCGCCGCTCGCTGACTGCAGGGCCTCGGTAAGCTGTCTGCATATTTACAGTGGTCTTTGTGGTCTAGGAAAAGCCTGCAGCACAAACCGCTCTAGGAGACCTGAGTCTGAATATGCTTCACAAGCTCTGCGGAGGGCTGTGTTGTTGTATGCATAATTTTACAAATAATGAAATATGGCATAAAGGTGGGTGCCAAATTAAGGGAAACCACCAGGGTTCAGCTTCAATGCACCTTTGCATAGTTTCTGAAAGCCTGGAGCTCTATCGGACGGATGAAACACAATTCTTTCGAGAGATATTCCCTCATTTGGTGTTTTTGATCAGGCGATGCCTCACACATCAGCCCGGCATCATTTTCATCAAACCGTCTGGTGACATGCACTATATGGAAGCATCTGAAATAGTTATGCTCATTTACTGAGGTTTTTCTTTAATTTGTCGCACGTTTATAGCAAAGTCAATTTTTCTAATTTAGCCCAAAGTCGCAAATTTGCCTTGAAGGGCTTTAAAATCTGCACAGCATATGACACCAGCAAGAAAACCCTTAATGTTGGGAAGAGGGAAGTGACCTCAAGACGAGCAAAGAGGCCGGATCCCTCTTTCAGGATGTTTCATGTACAGAGTAGACAGAAATAATGATGTATGAAAATCACACTATATTTGAAGCAAATGACAATATTAGGGAAATAGCTTATATGAAGGAAAAGGATGCGAAAAGCAAATAGCACCTCCTCCCCTTTAAGAAGACCTGGACAGACTACATGTACAAATGAGAGGCAAAACTGAAGGATACCATTCATACAAAGGGAGAAAAGATAAGAGGCGAGGCTGAGCCCTGGAGGATGAAGACCAGAATCCAAGACATCTGGAGAGCGTTTGCAGCATAAAGAGCTTTTTCAGGGAGACAAATTCACAACTATGAAGACAAAAAACAGTAAACGAGCAGGAAAGTGTCCTCTGCCTCCATAAACAGTGTTAGGACACATGTGGAGCCCTCTGACTCATGCAGCCACGTGTGGTCCAGCTGAACAGGTATTGACCTTCATCTTATTTTTCTTGCTTCAGAAGCCAAATTTTGGGGCTTTTGCAGAACAACAAAGCTAATCCCGCTCAATTCGCCCCGCTGTAACGATGGAGGATTTGCATTTCACTTGTTCAGTAATTAAGTTATTGATGGACCTCAGTGAATTCGGCAAATGTGGAAATACTGCTCGGCTTAATCAAGATGTCAGTTGCAAGATTCAAAGTGTATCTCTCTTAATAGTAGAGGACATTTCTCCTTTTGTGTATCAGAGGAGAAATCCAGCACCTGGGTCAAATGAGATTTTATGTCTCGGAGGAGTTCATCAAATTTAATTATGATACATATAATTACCAAAAGCAATCTTCTGTGTGGTAGGAATAATCATTTCAGAGAGATGTTGGCACCTGCAGGGGTAAGGCGTAATTTAGAGACAGTCTAGAGTGACAGGAGGAAGAGAGTGAGGGGGAAAGAGACAGAAACAGGTGATTGCTGTATACTCCGCCGGGAAAACCACAGCAGTCGGCCTGCTGCAGCCTCCTCCTTCTTGTAAGATGTAAATCCCGCTTAACCAATGTTATAACTTGCACTTGGGAGAACACAAACAAAAGTCCTGCCAAATCCAGATGTTTGTAAATGAGCTGCATTTATCAGAAGGATATGCGAGGAAAGACGGTCTGCGGCGGTGCGGCAGCTACGGAGCGAGAGCTGGAGGAAGAGGTGAGTTATGATCGTTCACAAGGATCACAGCTGTAATTGGTTCTTTCAGAGGGTTGTTTGGACGGCTCACAGTGTCAGACTTTGAAAATCCCTGGGCTACACAGTAAATACTGTGATCTTAGGATACAGTTATGCAACAAGCATGGTTGTAACAGGAAAGTCTCTGTTTTCAATCATCTGTAGTCGACTAGGAAATGTGGAATTAGAGAATCTCACATTTCTAAAAAGCTCCATTACAGAACAACAGCATTTCCAGGGGCTCATGCTGCCGATATGTGTCCTTTGTCTCCTTGTCATGTGTTAAAAGTTGCATCACAACTTGTTCATGCTTTACAAAACTCAAAATCAGTCACACGAATGGCTTTAAGAGGCGTTTATTCAACCACCAAAAACTCATACACCCACGTTTGCATTCAGCAATTACACGTTACACTCACCGGGAAGTGTGCAAGCAGACCTTTATGGACTACTCTGGGTATTGGCAAGCAGTTAGCCTTGATTTGTTGCTGTAAATTGCTATTGGACTGTTTTATTGAGCACCATGTTTAACAAGCAGCTTTGAGAGGATAGCGTAGATGCCTCTACTGGTTATCGAGCTAATGGACAGTCTTGGCTGAAGTTTGCCGAGGTTACTGGCTTACTTTTTACCCTTTGTGCTCTTTTCTTCGGCAACTTCAGGTTTGGCTGCTTTTCCTTCCTCCTTCTCCTTTTTGGCGTCAGCTTTGTCATCTGTTTTGGGAGCAGCTTTGTCATCTTTGTCGTCAGCTTTGTCCTCTTTCTTGGCATCCTCTTTATCTTCTTTCTCGTCGCTTTTCTTTTCTTCTTCTTTCTCCTCCTTTTCTTCTTCTTTTGCGTCCTCACCTTTGTCATCAGCTCCTTCTGTTTTTACCTCCTCTTGTGCTTCTTCTTTAACCTCAGCCTCCTCTCCTTCTCCTTGCTCCTCTTTCTCCCCCTCCTCTTCAGCAGCCTCTGTCACCTCTTCTTTCTGCTCCTCCTCCTCACCACCTGTATCAATAGATGAGAATATTATTATTATTTGTCACATGACCTTGAGTATTGATGTTTAATTGAACAATTACAGAATAAGATCAGAAACTCCACTAACCCTCTTCTCCCTCCTTAGCTTCTTCATCTCCTTCCTTAGCCTCCTCTTCATCTTCTTTCTCCTTATCTCCCTCCTCCTCTCCTCCCTCTTCCTCCTCCTTCTCCTCCTCCTCCTCCTTTGCCTCCTCTGTCTCCTCTCCTCCCTCTTCTTGCTTCTCCTCCTCCTCCTGCTCCTCCTCCTTTACCTCCTCCGCCTCCTCCTCCTCCTCCTCCTCCCCGGGTGGGCTGGCCTCTGCTTGCTGGGCTTGGCTGGCAGAGATGATCCCCTCGGTGGTGCTGACGCTGGAGCTGAGCAGGCGGGACGTCATCAGGTAGGAGGTGCCGGAGCTCAGGCTGGAGAGGACGGGCCGGACGAAGGAGGGCGCTGACAAACTGTGGCTGTACAGAGAGGACACGCCCCCGGCCACTCCCACACTGAAGCGAGACTCCTCCCCTTCCAGCAGCTTCCTGTACAGGTTGGTGAAAAGGCAATTAATTATTTATTAGCATGCAACACTGTGGTGTCTGATATAAAGTGTGAAAAGTGAGGCTCAGTTTTCCTAATGAATCCCTGATCAGGGTTTTGTCTCAGAATATGTTTATCTAAATAAAATAAACAAAATTCGGACTTGTTAACAAAAAAATTCACCTTCAATGACCTTGTGAATAACCTCTCTAAATCTATCTAAAGTAAAACGTCTGTCTCTAAAATGAACACTAATAAGAAATTTGATCTGTCTGATTCTTTTTGTTTTCAGACATCCGCTGTGATTTCTCAGGCTCCCTCTTATCGCTTCTCACCTGTATGCAGCTATCTCGATGTCCAGAGCCATCTTGACATTCAGAAGGTCCTGATACTCTTTCAGGTAGCGTGCCATTTCCTGTTTGGTGCCCCTCAGCTCACCCTCCAGCTCTCTGATGGTGTCCTAAATTGAAGATAAAGTCAAGTCTTGTATAAGCCACAAAGACACAAGGAGATATAACTTGAAATGAAATGAAAGCCTTGGGTAATAGTTTTAAAGATCAATATCCCAAAAATCAAAAGATCTGAATGATTAATAGCACATCATGATAGAATACACCTGCAGCCACTACTGACCTGCATAGCAGCGATCTCGGCACTCTGCTTCTCCTCCATCTCATGCAGCTGTTTCTGCAGGGATTCATTGAGGCCTCTGCATGCATCGATCTCCAGCAGGCGGGTCTGGAGCTGGCGTCGGTACTCTCCCGCTTCGTCCTTAGAGCTTCTCACGGCGTCGCTGTGCTGGGCCACGGTCTCAGTCATGGAGCCGACTTTCCCTCTGAACCACTCCTCTGCTGCCTGCATGTTTCTCGCTGCCAGCCTTTCATACTGGGACCGGATGTCCCTGAGAGCCCCGGAGAGGTCCGGAGTTGCGGCCTCAGACTCTACTGCCACCTGGACGCCAAGCTGGACCTGGGCCTGAAGCTCAGCCACCTCGCCCTCATGAATCCTCTTGAGGAAGGCCAGCTCCTCCAGCAGAGTTTCGATGCTCTTCTCCAGCTCAGCCTTAGCTAAGGCAGCCTGGTCAGCCTCACGACGGGCCTCCACCAGCCTGCCCTCAGCCTCTTCACGAGCCAGCACTTCCTCTTCATATCGACCCTGCAGGGCACTCAGGGTTTGTTCCAGCCGCTCCCTCTGTCCCAGGACAGCCTGCTGTTCTGCCCTGGCCTCATCCACAGCCGCTCTCAGGGACCGGGCCTCCTGCTCGTACAGCGCTCTCAGGCGGGACGGCTCGGTGTGCCTCTGCCTCAGCAGCAGGAGCTCTGCCTCCAAAGCGCGGTTCTGCTGCTCCAGCTCACGCACTCTCTCAATGAAGCCAGCAAAGCGGTCGTTGAGGTCCTGCAGCTGGCTGCGCTCCTGGGTGCGAACAGTGCGGAATTCAGAGCTGATCTGGGCCGCCTGGCTGAGCTCCAGCTCCAGGGAAGATGCTTGTGAGGAGGAGGAGAGCAGCACCCGGCCGGGAGAGGAGTACTGCAGACGGGAGGAGGACATCGGGGAAGCATGGGAGGAGTAGACGGAGTGGGTCCTCCCTCTGGTCACCACACGAGGGGGAGCCTCGACATACCAGCGTCTATATGACGTGGTGGAGTAGTAGGGGTCATATCCGATGCTACTCATGGCCGAGTTGTGGGAGGACAGGCTGCTCTCCCTCTCCTCTTTGTGTATGTGTGTGTGTGTGTGTGTGTGGAGGTGTATGAAGGGCTCAGGTTTAAGCCTCGACTGCTTGCTGCTGCAGCAGCCTGCGCTTTTATAGCAGGACAGCGAGCTCTGACGCAGGCGCTTTCCCCAAACTCTGACAGTGCAGGCTCGATAGGCTTACACTGCAACGGCAAGGAATGAGAAAGAGAGAGACCATGGGAATGAGTGCGGGAGGGGAGCGAGTGAGGGTTAAAGATAGAGAGAAGAAAAGACAGGAGAGAAGAGGTTGCAACACATCTTATATGAGGGTAAATACTTCTGTTTGTCATGTCTGACTTTGGCGTTGACAGCTCAGCTAAGCCAAGTTTCTAAAAAACATCACTTGGAATAAAACAGCTGAATGACAGCGTGCTTCAGCGTGCAACAGAGAGCCAAATGCAAACAAAATAAGAAATAGAGCACATCATCATTTTTAACACAGACCCTATATTTGGACTTTGACCACAGCAAAACTGCAAATAACTGATACATTTTAGAGAGTTCCATATATATTGCTGTGGTATCCTCACTGCAGGAGTGAGAGACAGGGTGGGTGGTGGAAGCGGGGGGGTGGGGTGTCCTGATTTAACAATCGTGACACAGCATCTCTCCTTCTGGTGGAGAGCAGAAGTACAACCACGACCGACCTCGAAAGACCTGCAGTGACCAAAATCACTGTAGGTCACAAGGAAAGAGGTCACAGTATAGAGCAGGCAATCACGCATGACCAAAGAATAAATGTTAACAAGTAGAGGAAATATGAATACATTTTCTGAGTTCTTGGTCCATCAATAAGCTCTGCTGTTTGCTATGAGATTGGTTAATTAGTAGTTTATACATGCTTGTTCTGACCCTGCAAAAGGACCTTATGGAAAACTAACAGCATATGTTATCAGAGTTCACCAACGGGGGCAGAGAGAACAATTGGTCTTTCTCTTTTTTTCCTTTTTTTATGCATAGATTAAAACTTCACATGTAATGACATTGTATTTGCTGCGCCAGTGTCACAACAGACTTACAGTATGTCATAAATAAGGTAATGCCCTTATGATGTGGCATGGGACAAAGCAAGCGTTGTGGTCTCACATCAAAACATAAACATTCCATATTATAATAAGATAAAAAAAGCATATTCCCAATTCATGAAAGAAAGATTTTTATCAGTGAAAGAAAAGACTTTTTCACCTTTTGTCAGGTTGTTCTTTCAGCTGTATAAAAGACAAAGCGTCCCTCTCATCTCATCTGCAGCACAGAGATCCAGGCAGGTCGATTACACCCAGCTGCTGACATGCATTTTCTTTCCTTGTGTGACTGGGTGTGTGTATCTGTGCAGGCATAGAAAGTATATGTTGGGAAATTCATCTAGCTTTTCTGCTCCATGCATAAATGAAGTGTATTGCAGTGCTTTGCAGCAATACCTCTCTCTCTCTCTATGTGTGTGTGTGTGTGCATGCACGCGCGTATATCTTTGTGTGTGTATGTGCATGATCCATAGTGTGAACGCTCCAGTAATTTGCCTATGCAGCAAAGGCCCCCAGCACTTACAGACAGTGCTGTGCCCAAACAGAAGCGAGGCAGGCAGCGAGAGGTGGGGGATTTCAGTGGGAGCTGCATGGGCTCTGCTGCAGGCTGAGTCATCGTAACAGTAGTGATCACACACACTCCCCTGTGCACACTCTCTCCCACTCTGACAGCAGTCTGACAATCTGCACCAGCGCCGTTTTCTTGGCAGACAAGACGCTTACTAGACCCGGAGCAAGGAAAGAGAGAAAGAATGCCATTAACTTCTCTTCCCGAACGAATTAACTCACTTATAGTGCTCAGTCCTAGGTTGTTGCTTGTTAATTATTTAAAAGCTACATGATGGAAGTTACAATGTTACGATTTATATGGTAGAGGGTCATTGATTCACTGGGATTAGCAGATGCATGTTGGCAGTAGTGGTTTAATTTATCAAAACCTTAAAGGCACATGAATCCCACTTTGGCCACTAGAGGGCAGACAAAGATAAAACAAGTTGACAGATACAGAACTACCACCATACACGTATAATATTGCCTGCTTGATCACTTACAAGAGCAAAATTAGCTTTAATTCCATATTACTTTCTTGTCAGATTTCAAAAACAAAACATGGCATTTAGCCAGACAACAAAACAAACACCACAAACCTGTACTTACGAATGAGCAGCTGCAGTGCAATCACTTCCATATCTGGCTTTCATATTCAGTGCTGAGCCCACACAGGTCTTAATGGGAAAAAAGCACAGCAGCTGTATGCAGTGCACCAGAACCAAGTGTAACATGACGCCTTAAGAGTTAACAGTTTGGCAGACTGAGCTCATAATATGGCTTACCTCTGGACACCCAATGAATACAATTCCAGTGTTCACTCTCCTTTCCCTCTGGTCTCCACCAGCTCCTGAAGAATAGCCTTGCCAGCTGTATGGTGCTTGGCAGGTTGCGTACAGGTGGTTTGTCGGCTTTTGGCTGGAAACAGGTTGCCTGCAGGGGTTGATGAAAGTGGGCAAAACAGTAAATGTGCCACTGAACTAAAACAACGGGCTAAAGCACAAAGAGCTTGGCATGAATTCTCTGTTATTTCTACATTGAAATCTGTGGTTTCATTTTAATTTTATTAATGTCACCTCACAATAGAACCAGAGTGACCCATCCAGTGTTTTTTTTTTTCCCCTTTTTCCCCCCTTTTTCATGCCCACATGATGCAGGTTGGCGTCCTGCCTGGAATTCCATTAATATTATATTTTTGGACTATTGTATTTCTCTTTTCTTTTCTATACATGGATCGTAATTTGATTGGGAGTGGCGGGAGACGTTGACTTTGCCCGACAGCTCAGCTTTGGCTCTGTGGCTTTGTTTCCAAGCTTCATCAGCACTTTTATCTCTATCCTGTAATTCCGAGTGCATCTCTGCTTCCCAACATTACATTTCATGAAGGATACTGCAGGATATTAGGCGTCTATCGATTGACTCTGTGACATATAATATTCCCAGTAGGGTGGTATGCAGGGAATTCCTCAGCTCAGAGCTCAAAAATAATTTGAATCATTAAGTCCAATAGACATATGTGGTAGTGACACTAACACAGGGCGATTTCCCATCACAGGGCAGCAGTTTGATCTTCAGCCGCATGCAACATAAACAGCTGCTAAGACTAATAACATAGTATATATGTACATTTAACAGTTTCTTAATAAAATTACTTAGTACAGTGTTGCATTGTGCATTGTTAAACATTATTTGTGTAAATGATGCTAGAGCAACTCCTAGAGGTGATGGACTGAAATGACACTATAAATTTCTCTGCTTGTTTAGGATTGAACACAGAGACTTAATGATGATTTGCTCAGATATGATGATTTTTCAAGCCCTTTTGAGTCAGGAGGCAGTTCAAGATCTTTGATTCAGCTTCCTGTCATGTCATTGTTTTAAATGACAAACTTTTGTTTTCTTTTAGAGCGGAGGTGGGAACCATCTTTGCGCTGTCCTGGCTCATCACCTGGTTCGGCCATGTGCTGTCAGAGTTCAAACACACCCTGAGACTCTACGACTTCTTCCTGGCCTCACACCCACTGATGCCCATCTACCTCGCCGCTACGGTAAGAAGCCAACAGGAAAAGGACAAGAGGCGGTGAGGCTTTGTTGTCAGTAATCCAGGATGCTCCAACATGAACACACACTCATATACTCATGCACACAGTGAAGCAGAGTGCTGTGAAGTCACTGGACTAGTTAATTAGATACCTCCTAATGAACAGATGAGAGAGGGAGAGAGTGAAAGAGGGCTACAGAGAAAAGGAGGGACAGAGGGAGAGATAAAAGGCGAAGGAGAGGGAAAAGGATGAGGACTGCATGAGGAATGGCAAGACTGTGAAGGAGAGAGAAACAGATTACAAAGGGGAAGCATTTTTAGATTTGTGACTTTTGTTCACTTGTTCCTCTCTGAAACTTGTTCCTCTGGATGCTCACACTAACTGTTTACTGCTGGAACATGCATGTGTGTGTACATGTATCCATGTGTTTATATGAGTCTGAAGAGGCCTTTTTTTTTTTTTTAACTGAAGGGTTTATTTTTTCATGTTGAATAGTCTGTACGATTGTGCTCATTTTGCTCATTTGCAGTTGAGTGTGTGTGTTAATGTGTGTGTGAGAGTGTGTGTGTGTGAGTGTGAGAGTGTGAGAGTGTGTGAGTGAGTGTGTGTGTGAGTGTGAGTGTGTGTGTGAATGTGTGTGTGAGAGTGTGAGTGTGAGTGTGTGAGTGTGAGTGTGAGTGTGTGTGTGTGTGTATGTGTGTGTGTGTGATCTCCTCTATAGAACCTTTCAGTATTACTGTGGGTTATTGATCGCCTGTCATATATTAGGTGGTTTTAATGGATCCTGAACATGAATTAAAGGGTTAAACAAACATAAAAAGATCAAATCCATCTTTAAATTTGCACCTCAAAATTAACGAATGGATTTTATCTTTTTTTCCACTAAATTGTGCACACGGGCCATTAAATCTACTTTATATGATAATCCATTCAGTTATTTATTAAAATTAGATGGATAAATTAATGCAGATTTAAGTTAAGAAAGTGACTTTTTGTTTCATCGTGACTGAAGATAAAAACATTGAGAGGAACTGAGCACATTTTGATCTGTTTATTAACTCAGATCTGGGTGAAACACCTGAATTTGCACCTGTATTGAAAGATGAAGGCCCTTTTAAGGAAATTTAGTTAAAGCTACCTGTCACGTTTATTTTGTAAACTTGAAACTTTCCCATCTAACATGAAGGAGCTGTTACTTTTCTCTACATACAGAACAAACTACTTATTGCATTGACAGCAACATTCCTGTTGGATGTAAGTATGAACAGAATCTGCTCTGTTTCAGTCTCCACCTCGTTTAGTTTTGTTTGGTGGTGGTTTTACTTCCTGTAGGAAGTACTTCCTGTCCTCTGGCATTTGTTGGCACGATGCTGCTGCTGCGTTCGGCCTCACAGGAAGTCCAGTTTCTGCACCACAAAAGTTCACAAAGCTTCCTGAAACCACATCCACACTTCAGTGTCACAGCGGCCACTTTAAATTGTCTGAAGATCAGCGTTGTGTGTAAAAATGAGTGTTACTGAAACGTGAGTGTTTCACAGAAACTGAAGAATCGTCATTTCGGCAGCGACACGATCAACGAGCTGCTTTAACGAAGACAAACCGACAACGTGTTAAATCAATTTGTTCCATCTGGAAAAACGAGCTTAATGTGGTGAAGTGCAGCGTCGCTTTAGGATACAGAAGAGTGTCCAAATGAGGGACATGTTCAACTGTAATATCATATTTAAGTGTCTGACTTCCTGTCTGTGGTCCACTGAAACAAGAGTCCTTAATTAAGGCTTAACTTAAACCTGTAAACACCTTGAGCTGAATCAGCCTGTCGGAGGTCAGAGAGACATTAATTAATACTAATTCAAGGACTAAGGAGGATTAATCAGAATATATCAATGGATTATGTTACGGATAACCCTTAATTTGTACCATAAAAAAACCCATTAATTTTTCAATGAGGACTTAAATTCAGAGGTTAATCAATTAGCATATTTATGGATGATCATAGATTAATACGTTTGGGTTTTTTGGTTCTACTCGATATAAGAGTTTAAGGTACTAAATCACTTTACTAAAAAAAGGCCATTTGAAGGGATAAACCAGTGGATAGACTATGCAGATACTCCAAATTTCTTTATTATGGTTATTCGCCTACTCATGTTCCTCCTAATAATCAATGATTAATAATTAAACAAGTTAAGGGGAGCTTGTAATATTACTTTTAAATCTTTAGTTTTTCACGCTTGAAAACACAACATTTATGCATTACATGCACCCATTGAAAACCTCTTAATATATTATATTCCATGAATTTATCCACTAATTTAGCCCAAATCCGGATAAACACAGTAAATACAAATATTTCTACCTTGTGATTTGATGTATAACAGAGCAGCACTGCCTGTTGTAGCTTCCTCACTGTGACATTACAGAAGCCGTCAGGCTGAGCTTCCTGTCCGGGATCTCCACACATAACGTGGAACATAAAGATGCTGGATGGAGGAAGTTCAGTCACACTGTGTTACATTAAAATTCTTCCATGCACGACGCGTGTTTGAGTTAGAAAAATGACACTTAAATGTAACTAAAGTCACTAAATAAGAACGTAAGTCATGTTTATTTCTATGATAATAATAATAATAATAATAATAATAATAATGTGTTTGTTCTGTCTGATCTCTTTGCATGTTGAAGAAAATCAGAGTTCAGAAACAAAATAAAAACTCAGCAGTTTAAAATGGCCGCTGTGGGCAGAGGGTCATGTGATTTGTGCAGAGAGCATCACCTCCTCTGATTGGCCAGTCTGCTGTGGAGGGGCCGGACTTTGGACAAGACTTTGTGAGGTGGGTCCGTCATGGTTGTCACACACTTTGTGTTGGCAGGGAGGGGCGTTACCGGGGTGACGGCAGGTGTGGCTCCTGCTGTTGTTGTTGTTGTTGTTGTTGCTGATGTCGTAACTGGACACGGGTTGCTTGTCACCGAGGCAACGGGTTTGGCCAGAGTAGTCTGGATTTCGGCCCTCCTGGCCAGCGCCGTCCTCAGCTTCTCCCTCATCTGTTCGATCTGTTCCTGCAGCTCCTGCAGCTCGCCTGGCTGGGGTGGGGCCACGGCAGCGGGGGGTGGGGCCACTGGTACAGGGGGAGGAGCAGTGGTATTGTGTTGGGCAGAGGAGGATGCAGAGGGGAGGGAGAGCACCAGGTTTGCAAATGAAGCTGCCGGCCCTCCATTCTCGCACAGCTTGCTGTTTGGCACCCTCGGTTTGGCTGGACCCTCCCCTTCGGATTTGACCCCGCCTCCTTTGGCTTCAGAGGTGGCGATGCGAGCGAGTAGGCGGCGGGTGTTGAGGGTCTCCAGGTTGAAGTGGACTCGTTTGAAGTCTCGGACGTCCTTAGCACCGGCGGCAGCATCCTTGCTGGTCTCGTTGTTCCACTTGGCAGAGGCTCCGGGGGCCGGTGGACCCGGGGGACCCCAGGGACCCGGGGGAGACTGAGCCTTCTGCAGGTTACAGCTGAACACAAACAGAGAAACATGAAGGTCTGATGACACTTCAGGAAACAGCAGTTGGTAACAATCTGTTTAAGAACGCCATGTTGTACAGTCAAAAGCTCCAGAACAAGTAAGTTCAGGTGTTCACATCGTTACCTTTGCTACGTTCAATAAACTCATGTAGTTTCAGTCAGTTTGTCATCAAATATCTTAACTAAGAAACAGCGATCTGTTTCTCAGTAACGTGTGTTTAATTTGTGTTTAATTTATACATTTTGAAATGACGACATGAAATCCAACACAAACCTTTTCTCTTTCTCAGCTCGTTGCCTCTTCACGTCTTCGTACGTCATGTTCAGAGCTCGATGGATTTTCTGTCAAACACACAAGCAGTCCGATCAGATTTTAATGCTCTGAACAGGGACAACAGGAAACATCCTCACCGCTGCATCCTCTGTGTGTCAGCTGTCAGTTCAGACGTCTCTTCCCTCTGCACTTCCTTGGAAACCCTTCAGAACCTCCTGAAACATCTTCAACATCTCACTTCTTCATTGGCATCTCTTTAGAACCCTGTGGGGACCTGCCAGCTCCTCCTCAACACCTGGTTAGAAACTGTCAGTGCGTCTTCAACAGCTCAACACTTTGTCAGCCTCATGGGCTCCAGCCTGACTGGTTAGAATTCAAGAGGCTTTGTAAGTGTTCTCAATTACCAGAAGATTGATTTGAATTGATTTTGACATTTTAATCATAATTAAATATATCCTAATTTTTCCAAGTGTGTATGTTTATTAGAAGAAAGTCAATGTAAAATTTCCAGACTGCTGAATGGAGTCTGGTGTTGTTTGCCTCAGGCAGAAGGATGAACCACAGTAGTGCTCAGAGGCTGGTTTTACAGTACAGTACAGTCACAGTACAGCAGCTGGACTAATGTGTTCAAAACTAAAGCTGACAGTTTTTGCCGTAACCCCAAAACTTCTGTGTCAAGATCAAACTCAGCAGTTTGAATCTGACTCATATATAAATCTGTGGTGAACAAACAGTCTCACCTGTGAGGTGTGCAGCCAGTATTTGAGGTTCTGTCGGCGGCGGATGTGCGGCAGCACAAGTTGGTAGAAACCGTGTTCACCTGCCAGAGTCAGCAAAGCTCCGCCCACTCCAATACACAACAACACGAACAGTCCTGAAAAATGACTGATGCCCATCTGAAGAGTCTGACAGAGCACAAACAAAGCACAAGTTTGTAGAACAACTCCACCTGCTACCAAACGTCATAGAGAAGTCTTAGAACAGGAACAGGAGGGTCAGGGTCAGGTGTTTAGAGCCGCACCTTTATTGACTTCACTGCTAAAAACTATGATATATTAACTCAGAATTACAAGAAAACATTTCATAAAATAAGGTCTCCATTGATTTTCTTTGGTCATTGCAGTGTGCTTCCACACAGCCTCATTAACACAAGATGTTTTTATCCATACATTTATGTCACATCTTTACTTGTCGAATTTAAGGAAGCAACAGGTGGAGACATATTAGCAGATGTTCATTATGGATTCTGGTTTTGTTAGAAAATGTCTGAAAAACAGATTTAGACGAGTCTTAAGAAAGGTTGAAATGATGAAAATAGACATAATAAAAATGATATTTCAGATATACGGATATAAAACTAAAACACAACTCTTAGAAATAAATGTCTTCAGCCATGACATCAGCTCTGTAAAGCTATACTAAGAAACACTGGTACTTTGAGTTAAATGCTAACATCAGCATGTTTGTGATATCTCAGTCATCCAGGTCATGTTATCCAAAGAGGGTTGAATCAAGGGACAGCAGACTTGGTTATTGATCCTTGAAATCATTTTGCCTCTCATCCAAAGGGCTTCTTCAGTTCTGACTGGCTGGTGGGGAGTCCCAGGCATTTAAATTCTATGGGGTCACTATCAAGGTCACTGATACCACTTGGGTCGTTAGTGCTCCCGGCTGTGTAACAGCAGTAGTTGGAGTCACCTGATGCCAGGTGTGAATGACAGTCATTGTAGTCACAAGACCAAATGTGAATATATGTTAAATCTCCTGTGAAGGGATGAAAGGACAACACTGCAGGTGGAGGATAGGTGCTGTCATAGACCTCCACCTCTGTTGAGGGATGGCTTCTCTATGTTTACATAAATAGCTTCCTTCACTCCTTTTTCGATAAATGGAGAGAATGTCCGCATCCTGGAGAGTCATCCCCTACATGTGGGCTCCCGAGTTTCAGAATGACTTCAACCCAAGATGGCGCCCTGGATTCTGCCTTGGTGCTGTGCTCTGTTTTTGTTCATTTATCACATTTCGGGCAATCGCTGTCCGATACGACACAGTCTGGAGGAAGAGTTAAATATCGGTAAATCTACTGCTCAGACTTTTTCTCCACTTTTCATTGAGCAGGGAGGTTTTTCTGAACTTCTTGTTGGAGGAGCAGCAGCTCTGTTTGGGATGTCAGGAGATGCAGACAGGGGAAGGAGCTCATTCAGAGGAAACAGCGATCCCGTCTGTCCATCTGGACAACGTCTCTCTGACCGATACGATGGACGAAATGTTGCTTCTGAACACAACAAACACAGATTTCTGCAGATCTGCCATCCTGTGTTTTATTGAAACCACACTGTGGACACTGCATCACACCTGCCTGGCTTTCACCTTTTCCAAGCAGACCACGCAACGGTGCTTTCAGGGAATACCTGGAGGGGCGGAGTCTGCTTCTACATGAACGAAGGATGGTGACAGATGTCACAGTGCTGAAGAAATCCTGCAGCCCTCAGCCAGAGACCATATTCATAACCTGTGAACCCTTTTATTCACCGCTGGAGTTCTCCTCGTTTATTCTGATCCGTATTTACACCCCAGCTCAGGCCGGCGTTAGTGAGGCTTTACAACACCTGGCTGACCAGGTAACATCCAGACTCTCTGCTCATTGTTCTTCAACAGAGCAAATCTCAGCCACGAACTGCCAAAATACAGACAGCAGATTAAGTGTCCCACAGGGGACAGTAACACACCAGTCCACCGGTGTTTGTGAGGACTTGTGTGCCGACTAAAACCTTCCAGAGTCCTGTTTAACCAAACCAGAAACACACTGACAAAGAAGATTAAAGTAACAAAGAGGTGCTACACCAAAAAGATGGAGGACATCAGCTAACAACCCTTCATCAGGGTGGAGGAAACTGCAGCTTTGATAGGGTGCACTAACACTAGGCAATCGTACTGTGCCCAAGTCCATCGTTGGTGCGTTCTCCATCGCGCTGCTGCAACCACGTATACGCCTATGTCGTATATCAACGTGATGACGTATGTGTCGGGGGTAACCGTGCTTGAGTACACTTGGGCTCAGGGTAATGTGAGTGCGGGCCAGTGGTGGACAGAGGAGGGGGGGCATTCGTGCTTCAGCACGGTATGGAACAACTGGCCCAAGTGTGAGTGCACCCTCAGACCCACATTAACACCAATCACCCACCCTCAGACATCAACCATTCACCCCCCTGCACCACCTTCACCCCTCCCCACTGACCCCCCACCAGCACTCAGGATCTGAGAACAGGAAGTGTGTCAGAGACAGAAGATCAAGAAGAGTCAAGCCCAGACGGCGTGTCCCCCTCCTGTCTGAAGGTCTGTGCTGACCAGCTGACACCATCTTCACACAGATCAAATCAGTGGAGCTTTGTGAAGCCTCCTCATGCTTCAAACACTGCATAATTACTCAGGTGATAAAAAAAATCTTCCATCTCAGGATTAAATGACTACAGACCCGTCACCCTGACGTCTGTGATCATGAAATCCTTTGAGAGACTGGTGTTGACTCACCTGAAAGACATCACAGGCTCCCTGCTGAACACCCTGCAATTTACCTACAGGGCAAACAGGTCAGTGGAGGACGCAGTCAACATGCAACTGAACCACCATCCTGCAAAACCGTGACCACCCAGGGACATGTGCAAGGATCCTGTCTGTGGATTTTGGGTCAACGTTCAACACCATCATCCCAGAAATCCTCCACTCAAAACTCACCCAGCTCCCTGTGCCAGCCTCCACCTGTCAGTGGATAACAAACTTCCTCAAAGGAAACAGCAGGTGAAGTTGGGGAAAATCACATCCAGCACCTGGACCATCAGCATTGGACTCCCCTAGGCATGTGTGCTCTCCCCCCTGCTGTTCTCCCTCTACACAAATGACTGCACCTCAGGATCTCTGGAGACCCGTCTCCTGAAGTTTGCAGACAACGCAGCGGTCATCAGCCTCATCCGAGATGGTGACAAGTCTGCATGCAGACGGGAGGTCAAACAACTGGTCCTTGGTGCAGTCAGAACAACCTGGAGCTGAACAGGCTCAAAACTGTGGAGGTGACAGTGGACTTCAGGAGAAGCCCGTCAACAGTGCCCCCCATCACCATCCTCAACAACACTGTTTCTACTGTGGAAACCTTCAGGTTTCTGGGATCCACTGTCTCCCAGGACCTCAGGTGGACTTCAAACAGTCTGAACCATCAAGAAGGTGCAGCAGAGGACGAACTTCCTGCGTCAAGAAGTGATGCACAGTTTTTAACATGTACATTGTAAATTTCATTGTATATATTGTTTACTGCCTCTTCATTCTTTTTGTATATTATTTTGTATTTTTGCACGATTTAACTTTTTGTTCAGTCTTTTGTGTCTTTTTTGAGTGCAGCGTTTAAACCAGAGTCAGATTCACTGTATGTGCACAAATGTAGCTGATTCTGATTCTGATGAGGAAGCACTTGGTGACGGCAGGACAGAGGAAAAACTCAAGTTTAACATAAGTTAGAGACAGAGAGGGAGAGACAGAGAGGGAGAGACAAGGAGAGACAGAGAGAGAGACAGAGAGGGAGAGACAGAGACAGAGAGAGACAGAGAGAGAGAGAGAGACAGAGAGAGAGAGAGACATACAGAGAGAGACAGAGGGAGAGAGACAGAGACAGAGAGACAGAGAGGGAGAGAAAGAGAGAGAGACAGAGAGGGAGAGAGAGAGACACTCTGTTCATACAAAATATTTACAAAATGAACTTTGAATTCCAGAATCATTTAAAAACAGGACGGAAATAACATGATGACAGCAGCTCTCTGACGTCCTACCTGTTGAACCATTAATGTTTAAAGCCCAGCTGTGTGTCACATGTGTTAATGATAAATCAGCATTCAAACACACAGAAAAAGGAGGAAAACGCACAAATCCGTCATAACCTGAGCCCCGAGTATCAGTCAGAAACAACAGTAACACCCTACCAGCCCAGAAATCTCTGTTTACTGGCAGGCTGCAGAAACTGCTCAACTGCCAACACGCCAACCCTGTTTAACCACCTGAGCCAGGTAACACAAGCAAACTCACACTTTGCAAGATTTAGTGTGAGCTTCACCTCTGCCAGCTGGTCACACAGCCCTCGAACCTGCTGCCTTTGAGAAAACCAACAATCAGCCAGCCCGCCAGCACACGATGCATCAGACATTGATAAGTTGCTGGGTCATTCCTCAACCCAAACAGCACCAGTTTATGGGAACATGGCCCAGATGGAATGATAAATGCTGTCACTTCCTGCTAACAGCCCTTCAGCAGATCAGGTTTCCTTGAAAGCCCAGCAGAGTGTGAAGAGGTTCAACCTGCCGAAGACTATGATGGTTCACTCCGCCGCCGTCATTGAGTCCATCCTCACCTCCTCCATTGCTGTCTGGTATGCTGCTGGCACTGCCAGGGACAAGGGCAGACTGCAGTTTGTCACTGCTTTTGATCCTTCTTTATATTTTTTCACTTTTTCTGTTGTTATGCACCAAAACACCAAAGCAAATTATGTGAAAACCAACTTGGCAATAAAACCAATTCTGATTCTGTTAGCTTTAATGTTTTTCTATCATTTTATTGATTCCTAAATATGCCTGTATGTAGGTGTTAGCATGTTAGCTTCTAACAGATTAGCAAAAACATCCATTTTTACACAAGTCAAATTTCAAAGTGAGCTGATAGAATTCAGCAGAAGGAAAAAACTCAGAGATCCACCTTAAAACACAAGGAGGGGATTTAAAGGGGAAGAGGAGCAGCCAGTTACAGACAAACAGGACCCCATTGGTGGGGCTGAAAAATGATCCACACATGGGCTCCGGATGGGATTAAAATCACTGAACAGGCAGGTGATGTTAAAATCACCTGAAGACTGAGGGTTCAGGGAGGCAGCACACTACCTGAAACTGAACCTCCAGAGAGAAGCTTTTAGTCTAAGAATCAGTGGCGTCGATAAAATCCTTCTCGCTCTGCATCAGCATGTAGTTTGTAGCAGTCATGGAAACAGTCATCTGCTGTCTGTCTCTGCAGGCGGCGTGGAGGGTTTATGCCACTAACCTAACCCGAACTGATCTGACTTCAACGTGGGATTATTATGAGAGGACCGTCTCTGTCCCCATGTACAGGTGAGGGTCCACCAGTCCACCTACAGACAAAGTTTTCTATATTCTATTCTGTTCCTCAGTCTCTAAGTATTCTTATAATAGTATAAAAATATTAAATCTGTCTGTGTGTTTCTCCAGGTTGATTCCACCCCTCAATCAGTTGGATTTATTGAGGAACCTCAAGAATAAATCAGGACTCTCATTCAGGTCTGCAGTGTTTAATGTAGGAAATCAAATTACAAAGTACACAAACTACTGCAACTACAACCTCTGTAGTATTCTTGTTGAATCAGCTTCACATTTTCAAATGATTTAATATTTAATAAAGTCAGACTCATTTTCTTCTGTATATCTGCCAGCAGGAAGGACGTCCAGCCCGAACCGTCTCCCGGGTTAGTGTCCACTCCTACAAACCAGTCTTAAACATCAACTAAAGCCAGACAGACTCTGTACACAGAATCAATCACCCTTGACTAATTTTTGACTCATGCCGATCACCTGATTGATCAGTGACCAGCTCTCGGATGATGGGTTGGATTTCTGGTGGTCAGACATTTTGGTCATCTGTTTGCAGTTTGAGCTGAAAATAAATAAATTAGAAAAAAGACCTGAGTACAAAAGGGCATAATTAGAAAAAGAAAATTACAAAAAAGATAGAATTACAAAAAATAATTACAAAACATATTAAAAACAAACAACACATAAACAACAACACATAAAGAACAGAATTATCAAAAAAAGACAGAATGACAAAAACAATCAAATACAAAATTGTTTACACAACAACATAATTACAGAAAAGACAATTATAAAATAATAATAATAATAATATAAAGTGCAGCAATTAAACTTTCATGTTGTATAACATTAGAAAATAAATATAATCCAACAATAAACTGAAAGAGTTAAATATGAAGTTAAGTTAATGTTTATTGTGAGGTAATTTTTGAACTAGATTCCAATTGCAGTAAACTAACATGAGCAACACTTCACTATCATAACCAGATGTCAGTCCTCAGATTAATTGCAGTTATTGGTGTTTGGTTGTCATACAAAGCTTATCTTTGGTTATTAGGTTTGTTGTTAGCAACACTGAGTTGTGACAAAATTTCCTATTTTAAGAGTAGTGGAGTGCAAATACCATATCCCACCAACAACAACCCAGACAAGTTCCCTTCCACATCGTGGCAAACATGTAAATGTGTACCTGTGAGCTAAAATTCATTTTAGCTACAGAGGCATTTACATATCCTTCCTTTCAGCTACTGGTCTTCACTGTGTGTGTGTGTGTGTGTGTGTGTGTGTGTGTGTGTGTGTGTGCAGCAGGTGGACAAACACATTACAATCTAATGCAAACCAAAACAATATCTCTGCAATAAATCTTATCTTTGTCAAACTTATAACGTCCAATTAATGTTTACACCTTGTCACTAAGTGTCGATAACACTTCTTGGATGCTGTAAGTTTGTGGCGTTAACATTTAAATGATTTGTCAGCCCCCCATTTAAATATATGAGGTGGACACAACCACGCCTACTTGCACCGCTATCCCGACCACCTCGTGCACCTTCACAACCGCCTGATAAACACAAGCAACCACCTGAGACACACTGCGAACCACCTTGTACAGCCCAGCAAAGACTGTTAACACTAGAGAGCTATAAGCACCAGCAGTTTTCCAGCTGGTTTGCCAAAGGGTCGGGCGTTTCCACCAAGGGAGCTATCCTTTGAGCCACATTTCCGAAATGTCATTCACAGTGTGTGCGCGGCTGCACTGCTACGCTCAGGACATTGTCTGGAGTTCATGTGAGAAAGCGGCTTGTGTCTGCTATATATTTGGAGCGGACAGCACAATACAATAACAACAAAATTACATATATTGTGACAGAAAATTCAGCCCATATCCCCCACCCCTAGTGTGCCATGTGAGTGAGACCCATATGCTGCCAATAAATGTGGTGGAGGGTGAGGGATTCAGAGAGATAGTTTGGTACCTGGATCACATGCTTATCCTTTCTGACATATACTCAACTGAAAACAGTCCAAAGACAATATATTTAATGCTTGATCTCATCAGCTTCATTGGTTTTTGTAAATATCTGCTTATTCTGAATCTGATGCAGCAACATGTTTCAAACAAGTCGGGACAGGAGCAACAACAGACTGGGAAAGCTGTGGAAAAACACCTGTTTGGAACATTCCACAGGTAAACAGGTTGATTGGTAACAGGTGATAGTATCATGATTGGGTATGA
>JAPZEA010000011.1:10026513-10036758 GCA_029783685.1 Heniochus monoceros
CTACACTTGGTATGACAAGCGTAAATGGGGCCTAATGCATCCAACTTTGTGGTAACAAGGTCACACTACTTCTTCTTTTGTTTCTGATACAGGACAGTCATTATTCACACAATTCCAAGAAGCAGCAGCGCAGGAAAACGTGGTCGAATGTCTTTTCGTTGCCCCATATTGGTATCTGCATGGGTTTGTAATCATAGACAGCTTCAACTACATTCATTCACCCATTTTAGACTTGAGTATGAACTACCACCTTCCAGCTTGTTCTGTTATTTGCAAACTAGAAACTATATCACAAGTAATTTTGCCAATACCGAACAATAAGACCAATCAGGCTTTAGTTTGGCATGATGGTCAAAATCAATTTAGTGTGAGGGACCTGTTCAAAAGATATTTTATTTTTCTGCAGATTTAGAGACAAACTTTGAAGTAAAGAACACTGATGACAAATAAACAGAAGCTCTCTGTGGTAACCTGTCAGATGATCCAATGCTAAGCGGTACAGATTGGTAGATTCAACGTAACTTTGGCTGAGAATTAGTCTGGTCAGTGTATCAGCTTTCTCTGTCAACTGTCAACTGTCCTGGCTCATCACTTCTGGTTTTACCAAAAGGTTTTTGCTGTGCACGACTCACTGCTATTCTGACACTTTTTATCTCCCACTTCCCTTTGATTTGGAGCTCGTCATCAAAGCTAGAGAGCCATAGTCAAATCAAAATTTGAGCAATTCATTATGTTGACATGGAGGAAAAATGGATCGGAGACTGATGGAAAACCAGGACCTTGACACACAACATCCTCTCCTTTAAAACCTGTCAGAGAGCGGCCGACACAGAGACCCTGAAAGGATTTGATTCTCTGATATGAATTCAAACAGACTGTAATATGATTCATGTGCCTCTCAGATAATGCGGGAAAGAAAGTGAGGAGAGGAAAGTGGATGTTTGGATATGTGCGAACCGCATTTAAAATTTGAACTGTCAAACTAGGGTTTTTACTTTGCCTCGTAATAGTAGACAGTAGACACCTGCAGTCCTAACCAGACTGTGAGACATTTTATTTAAATAGACACAGGAATGTCACCTGAACTGAGGAAAAAGTTTGGGAGACCTGGAGATCTCTGGCCATGCTTTAAACCTATTTTATTTTATTTTATTTTATTTTTTTTTTGCTTTTAATTCTTATCTTGTTTAGACGGCAGAGTGTGTTTGTGCGTGTGGAAAGTGTGCGTGTGTTGAAAGTCTGTGCTGAAAATGTTTTAGTGGTCTTTGTGTCACCTGGTTAAATGAATTTATTGACTCTGTCTCACTTGCCAGCAGAAATTGATTTAGCCTCAGAAATATTTAATTGGAAACTTCATCTTGGTTAATGCTGCAAAGAGAAAGTTATATGAGGACAAACAGGCACTCTGGCTAATTGGAAATTAATCATTAGAACATGGTTAGAATGAGATAGGTGCATATGTCTCTATGTCTAACTCTTTATTTTATAAATTGAGATATTGGGCTGTACATCACTCTTAAAGCATCATTGGCACAGCTGAATCTAATTAAGTTTGAGAATTTCTCTTTTTGCAAAACATGCAAACATGTAGAGGAGTCAGAGGATCAAGACATGCAGTGATGACGATACATTAAAAAACATTACAACCAGGGATGCACATAATGTTTTCAGTCAGATACACAGATGAATACCAGGAGATGGATTGTGGTACTCGCACTATACACAGCGTGGTCTTAACAAATCTTCCTTGCTGTCCTGCTCGGTGTCTCCCTCGCTGCTTCAGCTTCCTACATGGCAGATGACGTAAATGCACCTGGCAGTCCCTGTTGCCATCCCACAGGTCAACAGCTGGCTTTGGCTTCGGCGTCTCTGTGGTCATCTTTAAATCTGCAGGGGGCTGAGAGATGAACATGTGTGATGTGAGAATCCCCTCTCACATGCTGCTCACATGCTGCGCTGCTCAAAGGCAGCGTAAGAGACAATCTAACCACTTTGTTGATGTTGGAGTGACAATCTGGATTGCTTGTATATTTGCACCATCTTACACAGAGGAGGCTGCCACGTGTTTCCCTGCTTGCTTTAAGCACATCCACTCTCTCACAGTGGAGTCTCTGTCGAGTTGTTTTTTTTGTGATGTCCTCCGATCCATCAAAGAGCAGCCCACAAAGTTCAAAGGACTGCATCTTTGCTCTTTACTCCCCACTGGTAGTTTGTGCAATGCTCGGCATTATCCGCGCTCTCCCCTCACATCAATATGCACCTCTGACATTCACTCCTAGTCAATTGAATAAAACGAAATCCTCTGCATAGGAAGACATAGGTCATATGTGTTTAACCTCATGAACTGCTCGGGTAAAAACATTACACAGAGCTTGCCGTTGTTCTTCACTCAACTTGGTTAGCGATTGAGCGACTGGACTTTTCAGCTTGACAGCTTGTTTGGTAGCAATAGCTTGTGCAACATTTGCGTGCTGCTCTTTTCGTGTTCATCAAATAATGGATGATTGAAATTCACTGAACCTGTTGCAAAATGCACCTGTTTTGTCTGCTAGATGTGGACGTGAATGACATCTTGCACCGCATTTCGGTGGTCTCATTGCTAGCTTCAAGCCACGGCACATGTTGGAGCCACTTTTCAGAGAAAATGCTTTTTTCTACTTGAGATTGGTTTGATGTTTCTTTGTAGGTGGTGCAAATCGCTGCTTAATGTTGCTTTTTGGACATCTCTGACAGTAGGTTTCTTAGGTTTCTTCATTTGAAACTCATGTAGATGAGAAATGTGTATTGACGACCAAGGACAGTTTCTGCCGTCTTCTTCTTCTTCTTCTTTTTCTTCTTCTTCTTCTTCTGTTGAGTATTATGGTGGTTGGTATCCATAAGTTTTGCATTACCGCCATCTGCTGGATTGTAGCAGCCTCACTATTTACAATGTCCACTCAAAACTGATTCCATTCACGACGTTGTCCATTCTGTAGCAAAGATCCAATTCAGCTGCTGCCATGTATACAAAGTGTGTTTTGGATGTTGCTCATTGTCTGATTTTTGTCACACATGCCTACATGCTTGCCAGTTATGTGCACCTCTGATTACAACCATTAATCTTACTTATTATACTTGATATAGATACTTATTGTTTTATACTTATTTTTACTACATACTGCAGACCTTAAAAACATGCATCATTTTGGACCAAATTGCACAAATACAACCAAATAAATATAAATAACTCTATTAGTCCTCTCAATTATATCAAATATATATTCTCAAATAAGTATTTGCTAAATTTGTTGACTAGTTAATGATCTACTGGAATTAGTTCAGCTGTCAAAACTGAGATTTATTTTGTCACATAACTTCCCACGGTAAGTTGAATTAAATGTTATGCAAAATTAGCCAATATAAGTTTATTTTTAACTTCAAAAATACATGTACTCAACACGTCCTTGTCTTTATCACCACTGGAAATCAAATTTCTACAATAATGGTATATGATCATTAATTAATGAATTTACAAATAGGGACAAACAATGTGTATTTTGGGGACTGCGTAATTACAAGTGCATCCAGCTTTTACCTGGATGGACTTCTCTTCCCAAACTGATCCGCAAATCCGTCTGTAAATTCTAATTCTAATTGTTTGCTTAGTGTGTTTTAGGATCTTAATGATGTTTTCCAACCAATTAGCAGCTGTGTCAACAGAGATGCAACACTCTGCTTGAGTAGCCTAACTCTTCAGTGGCACTCTCAATGCATCCTTTACGTGCATTGCTGATCAGTAACTGCCACCAATTAGTTTGGGTTAAGGACCTTAGCTTGAAGCTGAAGGACACGTGTTCAAAAACCAAGACAATACAAATTGTCTGTAGCAGTTTAGAAAGTGTTTGTTGGTCTTCATTCTTTATCGCTTTCATCTGAAATGTAATCACGCTCATGAGAATATAATATATTCCGAATAAGCAGGCAGTGCTGCTCCCCTTTGTTTTGGCACAGCAGGGTGGGAGTTGATGGAGAGACTGTGCTGAAAGAAAGCTTTTGTGTCAGAGACTTTGAGCTAAATGCTGTGGTGGAGCTCCTGGGGTTGTCTCAAAGGGATATGCAAACAAACAATATTCCTAATTAGGTGCATAATATGCCAATCGATTTAAGTGTTGTAAATCCTGTCTGGGCAGAGCTACTCGCCGGCAGCAATTACTGCACACACCTGCAGTTAAATGGCAGTGTGGTAAGCTTCACAACCCCATCCAATTCCAAAGCAGACATTTTATCTGATCTTATGTGCCACACAAAATTCAAGCTTTTGTGGGCTCGGCTCTTTTGAAGCAGGCTATTTTCTCAGCAGCTATTAGCTTATGATCTCAGTCAATGTGAACGCATATTGTGGTCAATTCGCCATAGGTATCTGATGTGTTGTTTAAATAGAATATTTTGAAATGCATCCTGGCTGAGAGGACAATATGTGGGTTGAGCCTGTTGTTAAAGAGACTGCAAAAGGCTCACACACTGTAGCAACTCAATGGGAATGCCATTTAATTATCCTATTCAACACCTACAGTTAGTGCATTTTTTTTGTTTTTTTTTTTACAAGAACATTACAAACAAATGCAAATGAACTCAAATTAAGCCTGTCCTCATACGATACACCCGGGTCTGGCTGCAGACTTAAAAAGCCTGTCTTCCACTGGCACACATAATAAGTTTCAGCATCCAGTGGCACGTCGTACTGAGAAGACTTGTGCTTTCATTAAGAAGTCACAGCATGCTGCTACTGCCTGTTAAATACTTACAGTTCGCACCTTCAGCAAATCTGTATTAACGTCACAGCGCATGTAGGGGTCGTATTCAACTCTCAGACTTTTTCTTGCAATCCTATTACTACATTATTATGATAGATGTGACCCTTCTGTTTAGTGATCTACTCTTCTTTGCCAGAATACTGGAGCTGCAACAAAGCCCTCTTTGACAAGACCCTTTTCCAAATTCATTTAACTCCTGTATTTATTCGTTTGTCTCTCCTGTGCTGGGTACGACTCAGGTGGTTCACTGGTTACCGTGTTCGCCTCACAGCATGAGTGTCCTGTGTGTGAATCTGCATGTTCTTCTTGTCTTTGCATGGGTTTCCTGCGGTGGTTCCAGTTTCCTCCCACAGTCCAAAGACAGTGAAGGTTATTTGAGGTGGAAAATCAGCTGCCTAACCAGAGCATGATTCCTCTATTTCAACAAAAAAAATTAGCAATAGATAGAAGAACAGATGAAAAACTTCTGTAATTCATTATCTGACAAATCAAATTCATTAACTTACCAGAGTGTAGAGGAGTATGACAAATTATAGTACAAATTCAGCTTCCCCAATAGGAAAATGGCTGATTTTTCCATTGAGAAATAGGCCATTTGTTGGTGGTTTGTGTTCAGGGCTAATGGGATGCAAATATTACTTCCTTCAATGCTTCTATTATTAAATCTTTTTGTATAGGTTCCTGTTTGGAAACAACAGCTGGAGAGGCAGAGCTTTGGTTTGCTAGCGGCCAGTGTTTACTCAGAGCGGTTTCCATGCAGAACACTGCGAAGGCCTAGTTTTACCCCTGGATAATCAAGCCACCAGGGAGAAGAGCTGCTGCATGATGACTGGATACTCTAAGTCGTAAAACATAATTTATTCATGTCATTCTCTTGATCTTAAAAAGTTCAAGCAATACTTATGAATAGTAATTATTTCCTTGCAAAGCTACAAACTAGTTTCAAACCAAAATGATTCTGGAGCTTTAAAGTCTAAAGGTGCTGCACTGACAAGTCACTGCAAACATGGTATAAGGCGTATATTTGTCGCTGTTTTTGCACTCCACTTAGTTTTATTTCCCTATAAATATACGTTTTACTACACATTCAAGTAGAAGACACTCACAGTCGGATGTTATGACCAAAACACGGTCGGCAGAATGGTCCTTGAACCATTCCAAACACATTTCGGAGCGATTTATTTGGAGTGAGATAATAAGCCAACTATTGAAGCACATGAACCAAACCTCAGTGGCTTAGGAGCAGGGTATAAACGATCAATGCAACACAAGTATACACACTCTGGAATTAAAGCTTGGCTGTGAAACAAGTCATTATTGACAATTTAGCCAAGCAGGCCCTCTATATAGGGAAATATAAACAAGACATCCTTTAATTCCCTGATATGACTAAAGCAGATTAACTGTTGCTTCTAGGCTTGCTCAGATACAAAACTGTGTGCACAATCTCTGAGATCCTCAAAAATGATGGTCTTTTGAGGTGAGTAAAATGAAAAGATCCCCCTTCTACAGCCCTGTTAGTCCTTTGAAAGCACATAGAGGTGCACAGAATGGTTTTGACACAAATCTGGGAATCTTTTTTGATAAAACTGAAGATTGCTATTTAATGTCAGACCATATGATTGTGAACATTCTGATATGTGTTGTGTGTAGGCAAAAGCGGAACACAACAGATATATTTGGTCATTTTTCAGAAGAAATGTCAGCAACAGGCAGGCAATAAGCAATCACAAACTAATCCAAAAAGGGGAGCAGACATGCATGCAAACAGGATGAAGGCTGCACACTACAGATAATGTGGCACAATATTAATGATCTGGCATAGGACTGGGGCTTGTGGGCGGGTATATGTACTGACTGGCTGATTAAGGGGAATGAGGAGCAGGTGTGCTGGCAGGTGATGATCAGGTAACTGGGGAACAGCAGGAAGAGCTTAGGACATACAGCATGATGGGCTGAGAGGGAACGGCAGGATCTGAAATGACAGGACAAAAAAATGCAAAGGTATATAAAGATGGAGCCATGACAATAATTGTGCATGACATGTGTGATGTTGTTAGAGCATCAGGAGTTCAAATGATTAACCAGACAGGATTTAACGTGCTTCCAAACGTGCACGTTCACACTCTCAAAGATTTGTGTTTTGATGTTGACATAAAAAAATTCATGTGCTCAGATTCTTTCTTCTTACCCACTGAGCTCTTCCCGCATGTGCACAAACTGTCTTTGTTCTCAGCTGCTGATGTCTCTCTCCGTTGATCGCCTGCCAACACTTGGACTGTCACTTCTCAGTCTCAGATTCTTGTCTGCACTCACCCGTCACTGCATCTGAAATGTGAGTGAGACATTTGCTCAAACTCTGCCACGTCTGCGTTATTGAGTCACTGTAAAATGTCTACACTGTCGCTTATTGTGTTGACAATTATTAACAGCAGTTAAATGAAATAATGCTCAAATGCTTATGAGAAAGCTGATATCCGGGATATATAATTGTGCTTCTTTCACTTGTCTGACAGTCACATGAACGGCTATGATGGTTAGAGCACCGGCAGGAAACTTGGTCCTGCACATCTGTAGTAAATATGCACAATTGGTGAATTAGATAGCAAAAGGGTGCTTAGTACCAGGATATTGATGGTTGTGTGAACAGTCTCAACAGCCAGTTATCTGTGTGTGTGTGTGTGTGTGTGTGTGTGTGTGTGTACTGAACTGCAAAGAAGGCTTTTTGTTTGTCTTTTACACTTCAAAGATGCCTCCTATGGAAGCACAAAACGGTCCTCTGCTGAAAGAAAAGTAATCAATTAATGGAAACACGCGCAGCACACACAAACCAGTCAACACACACATTAACTTTCCCCTCCGCAGACGAACGGCTTTCATGTTAAATTTACATTCAGAGCAACACCTTTACCTTTGTCGGTTGCTCCAATAAAGTGCAAGGCTCTCTTGGGGTGGCCCTGACGTGCTGTGTTCAGGCTGTCTTTGAAGCTGTTATATGAATGTAGCCCTCCTTCACACGTACTCAAACAAACAGCAGTTGGTCTCACCGGCGCACACTACAGTGCTGATTCATCTTCTCGCAGGGCTGGCCACCACAAATCTCTCTGTAGCGGGGGAGTTCCCCCCACGGTGAGCTTTGATCATAGACTTCATCTTACAAAGGGTGGACAAAACCATGTACACAGCTCAAGGAAAATTTGTGAACTCTGGAAAACCTTAATCATGGTTACAAACACAGCTACAGAGGTGAGTTATATTAGGCTGAATGCGAATGAGCAGCTTTGTAAGCATGCTGTGAGTCAATAAGCAGCATGAGACAATTGAACAAATAATAATAACCTACATAGGCTGCTTCAGCTGGTGTCATTAGGGTGGGCCATGCTTGTATTTCATTTCTAAAATTTGGAGCCTCTTTTCAATCATTAAATTTCTAATTTCCAGTGCATTTTTATATCTTTTGTTTGTTTTGTGTACGTTTATTTTGCATTGTAATGAGTGAAATGTTGATTCTTGACATTGGAAATAGTACTTTGTCAAAGTAAACTGATTTTATTTGAGTTTGGACTATTGGTCGGTCAAAAAAACAATGCAAATTGAATGCGTCACTTTTGCATTTTTCACAATTATCTGACATTGCAGAGACTAAATGATAAATTTATTTGTGGGCTGCAATTGTTACTTGCAGCCCTGGTTGGAAGCCCCTAAGAAAGCTAGAAAGTAGACATTAAGTCAAGATTATTTTGTCAAACTACATTTCCAAGGCCATGGATGAAGTTTCATACTCTTTAAATCACATGGTTTTATTACACTGTAAAGGAAACTGGCACTACAATCAGTCTGTAAGCTAAAAGCAAGTCCTCACTTCCTGAAAATGTATAAATAAATACAACAACGTCAGTGTACATTTAAGGCATCTGTCTTCAACAACTGATTTCACAATGCACACAACACAAAGGAAAGCACCAATGACTTTTCCACCCTGTCCTGAAACTGATGAGTAGCAGTTTCAACAGGGAACAGTAGCATGGTGTGTAGCCACTGACTGCACTGATGGGAACATTATCGTGAGGAAAAAAAAAAAAAACATCATGTGATTAACATTTGACAACCGGCATGTCGAGCTTCTTCGGTGTCTGTGAAAGTCATCTGATTATGGTGGCTATTATTCAAGCTGTTACACACTTCATACGGTTACTTACCGCAGGACAAAAATGTATACAATAATATGTCGTAGGACTTTGTGACCACCATCATCACATTAATTTCAATGTGTTCGTCTGTTCTCACGACGTCAATGTTACCCAATAAACCACATATGTTTCTTCTAACACAAAATACAAGCCTAATAATAAAGTCACCGCCGTAACCGTGCCCCTTTTAAACATAGTTTATTCACATACAAGTTAATACTCACTAGCTAACAACTACGTACCTGCTGTAAAAGCCGGTTAAGCTGGTCGGTACTTAATAGTAGGTTGAATCATTTCAGTGGTTTCGTCTCTCTTCACCCACGACTGCAGTCTTCACGGAGAAATTCAGAGTACTAGCTTGCTAAAGCTAGCTAACTTTAGCATTTTTAGACGCTAGTCCCCGGCTTAGCTATACCACCTAGCATTCAAGCCGGACTCACCGAAGATTTTAATCACATTTCAGTAAACACATCTGATGTCAGTACGGTAAGCGTTTCTCCATTCAACAAACGAGCTAATTTGTACACACTGTTGCGAAGATAATCCAATACATAGCGGGTTGTGCTTCTCTGACCAGCCACCGCTTTAGCATCTCCCTTTAATAGCAGAGGGCATTTACTTCCTGTTGTCCTTTCCTGAAGCGACGCTATTGGTTGAAGTAATAACTGAGAGAAAGCTCATTGGGTAATATTCGAACGATAGACTTTAGCGGTGTACTATTGGGTAATTAACTTTGTTATGTAATCTGTAACCTAGGCTACAAATCACATTGTAGTAAACCGATAAATTATACGTATTTACAAAGATATGCATGATTGATAATGTATCTACATTATCTTTTTTTTGTCGTGCCCCCTAAGGAAATCAAACCATTAACTAAATAATATGTTCACCTAAATAACATGAAGGAAGTTTCTCTCGTGCACATGAAAATGCATGTTAAACTTTAGATGCTATATAAAAAGTGAAGCCCAGAACAAAAGTGTTTTCATTTTTTGGATTTGGCCGACATGACTGATGATGATTCACAGCTTTTACTTTTCTTCCTTGTTAAAAATCTGTCCATCTTTTTCTCAGCAGGCATTTTGCGTTGTCAAAGCAGAAAAAGCACCAATGCCTCTATTAACATTCATTCATTCATTCATTCATTTTCTGAACCCGCTTATTCCGTAAGGATCGCCGGGAGGCTGGAGCCTATCCCAGCTGACATTGGGCAAGAGGCGGGGTACACCCTGGACAAGTCACCAGTTTATCGCAGGGCT
>JAPZEA010000011.1:10065004-10075026 GCA_029783685.1 Heniochus monoceros
GGGGGTTTTCATATTTTTAAATGATGTTTTCATCACAACAGACTGACTTCCTTTTGATTCATTTTTTGACTTGAATTATTAAGGATCTACAAAGCACGTTGAATCCAAGGGATCACACTGTAAAATAAGAGAGTTATTTCCAACATAGTCCCAACATGTTAAAACCAAGGCAGACAAAATGACATAAAAGTACACAATGAATATTGTTACAGCTCACATTATATCAGTATAATATACTTTTTCCTAATCTGTAGGATTATAGCAGCCAACTTGAAAGTTATTATTTATATTCAAATGGTCAGCAATGACAAACATCTAATTAATGACTCAAGGAACATTCCTAGTTGGTGAATCATGTGACCTGCAGTAACCTGCCATGTTTAGCTGTGAGGTACCTGAGCTGACTGAAGTGACGTTTTTTAAAAGCGAGCTTCTGGCTCCGGTGTCTACTCGAGGCGCTGGTGTCCTGGTGTTTTAGCTGTGAATATGCATCCAGTCTGTGAGCATAACATGATAATGCTGTCCATATGAAGCAGCTTCTACTGTTACACGCTGACGCCCCTGAATTCATCACTACCTGCGGTGCATGAGTGCAAGGAGAGCCTCAAGTCCTCTTCTCTATCTTCTTTATCACCGCTGCCTGTGTCTCAGAGTGGCTTTATCCACAGCAGTGCAACAGCAGTTTTGTTGCTGATAGCCAGAATCAGAATGCGTCATTCCCCAATCTTTGACTGCTCAGCAGCAGGCAGGGGTGCCGTCACTGACTTTGTCTCAAACTCCGTTGATATGAGAAGGGATTCTGGGCTGCGCACGCATTCACATTAAAGCTTGCCTGTGATTTACAACCGCACAGAAAGTCAGATTTGACTTTTCCGCATGTTCAGCTGACCTGCTTTGCACTGACTCTTTTTGTTATGCCGGCAATTACTCGGAAATAATGAATTAGACGTGCACCAATTGAACACTGTCTGCAGTTTGCCTATAATTAGTACCATATCCAGTGGTCCTCTCCAGGAACATTCATAAGAAATTACAGTTATCATCAGGTCTTCTTTAAGCTGGGAGCATTCAAATACATTTACCTAGTGTTTCCTGTCAATGCTGATTTGAAAATGAGGGTTTCAGATCACTGATTGACCCTTGTTATATGATGCCAAGATGCAAATATACATCAAATTCCATTCTAGCCTTCAAAATGCTACCTCTCTGTCTGCTGTATACGTGTGTTGTTTTGAGTTTCTTAAAAGAGGCCTCACCAAAGTGCTTCGATCTTAATTATCTTGATTTTTTAACCTGTGTCTAATAAAACCACTCAATCAGACTCAATCATAGTCTCAGTCGCATGAGGATGGCTAAGGGTTGGTTCTTCATTCTCATGTGCATCCAGCGGTTCACTAATCTGAGCTCACAGTCGTACAATTGGGTAATTAAAGCCACTTAGGAGGAGACAGTTAAAACTAAGCGTGAAGCCTGAAGGCTACATTGTGTTGGATAACCTACATAATTTCTTTTCTTTTTTTTATTAGCAAAAGCAAAGTTTTTTTTTTTTCCTCTGCAGGAAGGAGAGGATATTATAATTAAGATAAATTCCTGAGGCATTTTGCTCTAGCTGGATTCTTTTAAAAACAATTTCAATGATACCAGTTTTTTGACTGCAGGTTTTACACCAGCTGTTTAACAGTACCTTTTTTATACCTCACTGACTGTTGAAAGAGCAGTTTAACAGCTACAAGGCTATCAGCGAATATACAAGGAAATCAATAGAAGAGTCAAAATAGCACATAAATAATAGAAATGTATGGCTCACTCTAAGCTCTGAGAGGAACATTAATGCTCCTGCCTCTGTTAAACAATGTTAAATATCTTGTAGTCAATGCAACACACTTCCTCTCGCGGTAATAATTGGGATACGGCTGCGTAAAATGCAAGAGGTCAGATTTATTGAGGATTCTGTAAATTCCGCTTTGAATAATGTGTGTAGCGGAGCACAAAGTGTAACCTCTCCTTGGGAGCAGAGACAACGGCGACAGCTTGGCACACACAGCGGCTAAAAATGGTTCAGTTTCAGTTCGCTGCAAATTTCTTGCACAACAGAAAGGCTTCCTGACAGGTGGGAACGGATCAAAACTAGTAAAAAAAAAACAGAAAATGGCACTCTGTAATCACTTTTGGCATCTCTAACATCACTGATATGTGACGATTTGTTATTTTTTAACTGCCAATATTTTAGCACATCCATCTGTACCCCACATCCTTACTGTCTGCTTCTCTACATAACATACACGTTGCTTCCTTCCTGCTGAATAGTGGCACTGAATGTAACTCATGCAGCGTGGAATCATCCAATATAGATGTATCTTCTAGGAATCTGGGCTGCTTTATAAAAACATGTTTAAAATTCGCCCCCCCCCAAAAATTAGACATCTGGCACACAAAAATGAGTATTTTTCTTGACAGATGTGCTGCTTGTAAAAAAACTGTTTTTATGTTCTTTCTACTTTTTTATTCAATTATTTATTTGCAAAATTCTCTGTCCATGGTCTTGAGTAGTGGGTTACACTTCTTGCTTTGTAAGTAGTCACATCCTGAGCTTTATATGTCTCTTATCTTTACTGAAATGATGCTGTTGTCTTGCCTGTAAACCAAGGTTTTAGAGGCTACCTCAAGCTGTGGCTCAGGAGGCAGCGGGGAGTTGTCCAGTAATCAGGAGGTCGGCGGTTCGATCCCCGGCCCCTGCAGTCCACATGTCGAAGCGTCCTTGGTGTTCCAACTCATTCCCGATGCTGTGCCGTGTGTGTGACTGGTGAGGCTTTTGATGAGCAGATGGCCTGCTAGCCTCTGCTACTAGTGTATGAATGTGTGGGTGAATACTGGCTTGTGCTGTAAAGGGCTTCGAGTAGCCTATAACGCTACAAAAGCACTATATAATCGCAGTCCATTCACCATTGAACACAGTCCATTTCTCAGCTGAAAAAAGAGGGGGACTTTTACCTCTTTGTCCGAGAGTTTAGGACCTGGAGCAGCACAGTTCTCTAATTTAGGACATGAGTTGATTTATTTAGAAAGGAATACAGATAAGCCTGAAGTTTTTCCTCATCTGCTCCTGTTGAAAAGTACTGGATTAACGTAAATGATTTGTTTAATTAACTCCTGCTGCTCAAGTGCCATTGATAACATCTACAACACTCGCTAAAAGTTTTTAGTGTCATACTGGATTAAAAGATTTCACAAAGAAGGAAATGGAACCTGACAAAGCAGGAATGCAGTGAATATCTGTTGTCCGAGTGTAAACGTGTTCTGTGTTGGGATTGTCTGGCATGGTTGTGGGGTTTCTGGTATCATTTAAATATATTTCAGTGCCTAATAGGAGATTACACAGTTTATTTATGAATCTTTTGGAGTCAGATTTTGCTAAATGGAAGATAAAAGGAAGTTTGACAGAAGACCTGGAGATAATTAACACTGAGGTATTAGGGTGGAACACAGCCAGTAGAGAGCGAGCTGCTAATGGCCAGTAAGTCAGGGCCAAGTGACCCAATCGTTTCTTTTTTTTTTTTTTTAATGTGCTTTACTCTAATGGGCAGAGGGGGGTCTCATCTGTGACGTTGAAGTACATCTACAAGGTCTCACAATGACACGGAGCACAGTTGTTCAGAGAACTGGGAGGCACAAATCTGTCAGGTATCTTCAGTTTTGTCAAAAGAATTGTAAGATTTTCCCACAGCCACAAAGATGGGATGGCAGGAGGAGCATTAATAGCACAACGCATAGGAGGCTTGCTTTGTGACTCTTGGTAGTTATTAGCTCAGAGACGTATAACGGGGCATATAATGTTCTTTTAGCAGATCATTTATCCCCAGGGATCTTTTGTCAGACCTAATTGTCTTGGTTTTACAGGGAGCAGTAATATCAAATGAAGAGAAGCGGACGTGATTAAAATCACCAAGAAGTCCAGCAGTGCTGCCTCACGGATATTATTTCATTTGCATCAGTTTGAGTTAGCCATTTGAAGTGGGAGTCACCAAATGTATTTTTCCTTTAGGGGACCTGAAACGGAAAGTCTACAAACTGCCTGTAAGACCCACAAATCAAGACAGGACAGAATATTCTACCATGCAACATTGTGTATGCTTCATGGCCTTTTAGATTATTGTTTTTTCTGCCTTTATTAGAAAGCGCCAAGGGAGAAAGAGCTGCAACAAAGGTCTGCAAGTGTTTGGTGGTCTTTGGAGCAGAGTCTGGCAAATGCACTACGTGGTTACCAGTAAATATCAGTCTGCAACAGCACAGCAATGGACATACAGTACATACATCCCAGTCAAGACAAAGACTGTCCATCGAGGGTCCAACAGTCTTACAGGAGTACAATGCTAAACTCAATATTTCTTTTTATGTTTAGTTTTCATGGCAGTCAAATTTAAAATGTGTGAGTTTAAGTACAAAAAAACCACAGTTTTGTAAGATTTGTGAGGCAATAAAAACTGTTTTAATTAAGATGCTCTGTGGATTTCTAGTAAGAGCTTAATGACTCCAGCTTATACAGGAAATACAGTATGCACAAATGGAGGCGCTTTAACGGCTTCGTTTTAATTCTGCCATCTGTGGGTTATCTCACTTGCTGTACCCACATTCTCATCTCACATCCATTTCCTCTTGGAAACTCGAGCCAATTTGTCATTATAACTCGGCTGTAATTATGCCAACTTTGCGGTGCCATTCTGATGATCCTTTGAGTAAATTCTACAGATGGAATCATTTATGTACCAGGTTTTAAAACACTTACAGTACGTGAACTAGACAGAAATGAAGAAGATGGATGGGGGAGGCTGTCTTTTTTTTCCCCCTCTGACTGTCCTTAATGAAGTACTTTCTGTCTTTGCTCAGTGGATCTGTCTCTTTCTCTGTCCTTGCTGTTTATATCTGTCTTCCACTCTTCTCTGTTCATTGATCATCCTCCCTGTCTGTCTCCCTGTCATTTCTTCTCCCTCCTTATTAGTAAAGGTTAAGTGAGCATGGCCCCTTTTTCACTCTGCTGGGCAAATTTAAAAAGATTTTAATTCGGGCTCAGATCAGTCTACCCCTCACTCAGTGTATCTTGTCTCCTCTGTCACTATGTTGCAGCATAACAACAAGTGCTTTGACATAAATACAAAATGAGGCCAATGTGATCAAAATGATCCACACAAGCGATAAAACTGATTTCTCTGCTTTATTGTTTGTTTTGGCCCTCTTCCACCACTATAGTCAGTGTGTTGTTAGATGTAGGCAACTAACACAACTTGGTTTAAGGAAACCAGTGTTGACTTTGGTAATAAACAAATCCATCTAAAACAAGGGGACAAAGCATTTGCCACGTTTCAAGTTGATTCCATTCATACACTTTAAAAAGTGAGTTTTTGCAAGTGCTTCAGAGAGATGTTGTGGAAATAAAGCAAGGTTAAAGAAGAAGAATTTGTTTAATTCCCCTCAATGATAATTCATCTTCACACACTAATTAGTTCTTCATTGCACACACATAGATGCACAGAGAAACCTGTATGTGCAAGCGATGTGGAAAGATGTCAGTCATGAGTCGCTACAGCGGTGCCCCGGAGGTGAACTGGCACTTCTCCAGCTACCAGTCCACCTCCGTATTGACTAGTCCACGCTGGACTCAAATGGCCATCCACCGCTCGCCAAGCCCTTATGGACTGAGCCCCTGTAAAAAAAAAAAAAAAGCTACTTAGCTTGTATGGAGTTTAAACCTTGGCATTATTAGCACCACCAATCGCACTGAATTATAAAAATAGAAACAAGTTTATACACAAATTAAAAGCCAAGGAATCAGAAAACATATATGCAATAGAAAGGGTATTAACTTGCATCTTAAAAGCATCAACAGCCTGCCTTCTAGTCGGGGGATCAGCTACAGAAAAAACCTCGTTCCCAGCCTTTTATTTCCCCCACAGTGTGGAAATGTAATCACAGCCGAGGTTTTAGGGGTTTGTTGGACATGACAGGAAACTGTTTTGCTGTAGATTTTATGTAAAATGTACCAGTAATAAAGCTACGCACAGTAAGGTGTTGGGTATGATTCCAATTAAAGGCACACGTATTATCTTACATAATCTTTAACAAATATAAATGTTGGTCTTTGTTCCTTCCCAGGCCCTTCCTGTCCCTACCTGCCCACCAGATGTCTTCCCACTCACTCCAGCAGCTGTGTCTAATTACTTATTAGCTCCTGTATGTCCCTCTGTGGGTTCTTAAGCTGCTGAAACTCTGAGAAAGTCTTACTCCGTGCTGTCGTGGAAGCCAGCTTGCTATTCCATCAAACCACTCAAGCTTTTGCTCTACTCCATCCTTTCCTTTAGACAAAAGGCATGTTCAGATAGGAGAAAGACTCGTCGCGCACAAGCCCCTTCAGCTTCTTCATTTATCTTGTACTAATGAGGACGATGGTAATATTAGTGGGTCAGTATCCAGACCATCAGTGAATTAGTATCCAGTTTTTACAAACGGTGAACTGCCACTGCCCCGTGAGGTAAATATTACACACACTTTGTGGGTAAACCAACTAGAAAGAAAACCCAACCACTACATTTGCAGTGATTTTGATTTTGTATTTCTCTCCAGACTGCTGTCGTACAAACATCTGCGAACACAGGCAGACTGCCCTTTTCTCCACAGACCAATGAGGCCAAGGCTTCTTCCATTATGAAAGAAATCAGCCTTTTTCACAGCAGACATTTTGGCTTGTCATAGCAGGCAAAGCACAGGTGCTACTAATAACATTAATGGTGGCTCTGTTCTTTTCGAGTGTCCCAGTAAGTAGTGCAAGTGTGACAGCGAGTCAGCATGAACAATATCCACACCGTGAAACCAAAGCAGCTGAATGGAATTCATTCATTGTTCATTTTATTATCTGTGTTTTTCTGCTGTGAAAAGGCCTGTTGTCATTTTGTCATTTTGTTGCTTTTGTATTTGAACACAAATCTGTTGTCTGAATGTCATCCTGTGGTGAAAATAGTGAGACTGAATGCAGTGCGATTTTGGCACTTCAAATCCAAATTAGGTTAATCTTGTAAAAATAATACAGCATTTGCAGGGAGACGCGGAGAGTTTCTCCTTTTCCCCAACCCACCCTGCTGTAAAAAGACTAAATATAGCACGGTAAACACTGGATTTAATGTTGCTTGCAAAGTGACAAACAGAACAATGCACAGTCACGGAAGGGGGGGTTGGATGAGGGAGGGGTGTCAAGGTGGAGACACCACCAGCCCGGTCCTGCTGCAAATGGTGCAGGTTTGCAGTACGTCCAGCCCAGCGCCCTCACAAAGGCAGAGAGTTCAGAGAAATACCTTTTACATCAGAGCAAATCATCAGCAGGCTCATCCACACCGGACGACAAATCATCAAGATACATGGGGTAGCGCGTACTACATCATGCGTTAAGGATCTCAATTTCATATTGTTTCAAACAACAGAAAAGAAAATCACAACAACAAACAAAAACATAAAACCGCTGTACAAACGACTGAAACAATGATGTGAAAAATATTCAGAGATGTCCTGATTAAAGTGTCGGTGAGACCGCTGCTCCTCTTGATTGATATAAAATCCAAAGAATCTTTTCGAATCGTCTGCAGTGAGTGAGTATGGTCCTCTTTGCGGTTCCATTCAGCTGCTGCAGAAGACATAAAACAGGGGTATTTGTATAAAACACATTACTTAAGGGTATCCCTTCACCCCAGACTGTGTGTACCGGTGGGCAGTACCACAGCTGGTGTATGAATGCAGCTGGCTCACCACAGACACGCCGAACACAAACACATTTTCTTTCATTTGTGGGCAGTTATATACAGTTTGACCTGAATAAAAGTTTTAACCGAGTAACTTTATGCAGAACGCAATTTGATAAATAATTTGAATGCTGCAATATGTTTTCCCTCTGGTCTGTGGTGAGGGATACTCGTTCCCACTGTGATCTTATTTATGCAACACTTATAAAAAGTGTATGACGAGAGTTTTGGAAAGTTCAGGAATGGTTCCTTTGCCACTCGCTGCCTCCTCTCAGTTTTTTTTTTATCAACGTTGTCTTTATGGCTTAAGTTACATAACCCCCAAATTGACTGGTCCACCTCTTCAATTACCAATTGGAGCACTTTCTGTCATTCCCACTGTCTTCACTCAGCCATTCCCCCCAGTGTTATCTCGTCTCCTGCCCCTCCGGACCCTATTGATCTCACTAATGTCCCTCAAGATTATCACGATCTTAAAGAGGTTTTCAGTAAGGATAGAGCCCTCTCCCTGCCTCCTCATAGACCCTATGACTGCACCATCGAGCTACTCCCGGGTTCACCGCTTCCTTCCAAAAAACTCTATAACCTGTCTAAACCAGAGAAAGAATCCATGGAGCAGTACATTTCAGACTCCCTAGCTGCCGGTCTCATTCGTCCTTCTTCCTCCCCCGTGGGTGCGGGGTTCTTCTTCGTGGAGAAGAAGGACAAATCTCTGCGACCCTGTATAGACTTCCGTGGCCTGAATGAGATCACAGTAAAAAACAAATACCCTCTTCCTCTCATTGACTCTGCTTTTGGCCCCCTTCATCAGTCCATCATCTTCTCTAAACTAGACCTGCGCAATGCCTACCACCTCATCCGGATTAAGGAGGGAGATGAGTGGAAGACCGCATTTAACACCCCACTCGGTCACTTCGAATATCTAGTAATGCCGTTCGGGTTGACTAATGCCCCAGCCGTTTTCCAAGCACTAATCAATGATGTTTTACGTGACATGCTCAACAGATTTGTGTTCGTTTATTTGGATGACATTTTGATTTTTTCAAGGAGTCTAGACGAGCATGTGCAGCACGTGAGGTTGGTGCTAAGGAGACTGCTAGAAAACAAACTTTTCGTGAAGGCGGAGAAATGTGAGTTCCACACCACTTCAGTTGAATTCTTGGGCTTCGTGGTGGAAGAGGGTCAGTTGAGGGCGCACCCGGCCAAGATTCAGGCTGTGACCGAGTGGCCTACCCCTTCCACACGAAAGCAACTACAGAGATTCTTGGGCTTTGCTAACTTCTACAGAAGATTTATTCGTAATTATAGTCAAGTTGCCATGCCCCTGACTCAGCTCACCTCCTCCAAACTGCCGTTCGTGTGGTCTCAGGCGGCGGAGGCTGCCTTCTCACAGTTAAAAAGCTTGTTTACCTCTGCACCTGTGCTTACTCACCCAGATCCCGCTCTGCAGTTTGTGGTGGAGGTCGATGCTTCTGATACTGGAGTGGGTGCGGTGCTCTCCCAGCGCTCGCCCACAGACCAAAAAGTGCACCCCTGTGCCTACTTCTCCCGCCGGCTCTCTAAGGCAGAGAGGAATTATGATGTAGGGAACAGAGAGCTCCTAGCCGTTGTCCTCGCTCTTCAGGAGTGGAGACACTGGCTGGAGGGGGCCGCCCATCCGTTTGTTGTCTGGACGGACCATAAGAACTTGTCATATCTTCAGTCGGCTCGTCGTTTGAACTCACGTCAGGCTCGGTGGGCCTTGTTCCTGGGCCGTTTCCAGTTCACCCTTTCCTATCGCCCCGGTTCCCGGAATGTCAAGCCCGACGCCTTGTCCCGTCAGTTCACTCCTCCGGTGGAGGATTCTCCTGAAGAAACCATCCTCCCTTCCTCCTGCGTGGTAGGAGCTGCCAGGTGGGAGATTGAGCAGGTGGTTCAGGAGGCTCAACAGGATCAACCCCCTCCGGAGGGTTGCCCCCCCAATCGGATGTTCGTTCCACCGTCCGCCAGGTCTCCTGTGCTTCAGTGGGGGCACGCCTCCAAGATCTCCTGCCATCCGGGGTTCCACCGCACTCTTTCTCTGCTACGACGGAGTTTCTGGTGGCCCTCCATTAATGCTGACACCAGAGAGTTTGTCTCCGCCTGCTCCGTCTGCGCCCGCAGCAAATCCTCCCATCAAACGCCGGCTGGTCTGCTACGCCCCTTGCCTGTTCCCCATCGCCCCTGGTCCCACATTGCAGTGGACTTCGTTACTGGACTCCC
>JAPZEA010000011.1:10216339-10227486 GCA_029783685.1 Heniochus monoceros
TAAATTAAGTAATTGCACATGGTGGGTAAGGATACATTAAGTACAGTTTTGATCTATTGCACAATAATAAATATATACGTATCACACTAGAGGAAAAATGGATATGCAAAGGTGGTTAGTGAATAGTAAATGGGCAGCTGTTGAGATTGGAGGCTGAATTGCATCGTGGGTATTATTGATTACTAGGACACATTCATCAGTTGAGCAACAACACAAGACAGATACATGTATGCCAAAAACAATGTGAGTTAGGGTGAAGTAGACAATTAGTTGATGGCAATGTCAATGTGTCTTTAAGGAGGGATCCAGTAGGTGGCAGTGTTGGCAAATAAGAGCCTTATGTGGTTTCTAAACATTTTTCTATATCTTACACTTGTGGGACACTGGTGAATATTAATACACCACAGATAAGTGTTAGTCCATTGTAAAGCTATAGTAAAAGCTTCTATATCTGATCCTACACGCTGCTAAAGCACTGGAGCAACATGACCTCAACACAACACAGCAGTTTCACTATTCTCACTTGATCTTTGTCCTACATTGGTTGACACTGTAGTTCTGGTTTGTAAGATGCTGGAGGAAGTTGTTTTTGAAGGACTGAAAGTGTTATAAATTCGCACAAACACACAGATCTCTTTCCCTAGAAATGAAATACCTTGCTTGGGGAGTACCTTAGCATTCAGCTTTTGAAGGAGGACAAAGGATTATTCATCCCACCAACTCGCTCAGTCACACGCTACATCAAAGCGGTGAACAGATCACAGAGCCACGTCTCCGCACAACCACAGCCAGGGTCATGCACTGCATCCTCCAGCTGCAGCTCAGGCTTACTTGACGAAACTCTTGAAACCACAACATTTCCTGTGCCATGAGATATTTTTACTGCAGCAGAACTGATGCATTACAGAAACAAGACACAGCGTTTGCAGTTCACTCTTTACTGGTGAATTCATTGCAAACCTATGGATAAAACTGTGAAGCGAGTTACCTGAAATTCAATGCAAAACACTGACATTTACATTCCCTTTCCAGCACTGCCCAGTCAACCTGAAACACCATTAGCAGAAGCAGATGTTAGCGATATCCTTTTCTACATGAACATGACTTTGTAGCATAGTTGCAGAGGTGACACATGCCGCAGGTAGGAACATACTGGATTCCATCTTCCAGCCTCAAGTTGATTTAAGCAGAGGAGAAATGTTTCAACATGCCTACAGTTGCAGCGGAAAGGCCTCGTAAAGGGGCCTACGGGAGTCTTTCTAAGACTGCTGTAAATTTAGGAGAGGTGGCTCATTCTGTTCAGGTAAATAATATGATAATACTGTACAGTATGTACATCCTCAGACACAACTTTCCCAATATACACACTCATACAACAACAAACATCTATGGAACTCAACCCAATCGCTAGAATTAATGTTGCCACGTACATTATGTATGTTTCTGCAAACCACAGATTTGTTGAAAATGTATGTTTCTTTATGTTCAAATTTAGTGATTTTTTAAGTTTAAATTTTCAATTTTATGTTGCAACAATGCAGTGGTTAAGGTCTGATTAGGTTTAAGCACAAAAAACACTCGGTTAGGTTTAGGAAAAGATCCTGTTTTGTCTTAAAATACCCAATTTAGTCACCACAAACACAGCTGGAAAATGTCCCAAAGTCGTGTTAAAAGTATCCAGTTTTGGTGCCACAAACACAGGTGGAAAATGTCCCTTAAGCGTACCCTGTTAGCCCACCAACATCCCCTCCTCCTCTTCCTCCTTCTGATGAGAAACTCAGCTCAGCTCATACACACCAGTGATCTGAACTACGTCACTTTGATACCGATTGTAGAAAACTGATCTCATTCCCAGAGCGTCAAACACCGACGTTTTGCCATGACCCTCGGCATCTCATACAGATGCACAAGGTACACTTTAGCATCTGTATGAGACAAACCAGGCTTTCAAATAACTCCAACGTAAACCCAACCGCAGCAGTATTAGAAGCCCAGAGCCACTACTCCGGCTAGCAACGCGCAAACGCAAAAACCTTTCTAACATGTGGTTAAAGTTGTACAACGGTTGCAGTTTGGTTAGGTTTAGGTATCAAAACTACCTGGTTCCACATAGGAAAGATTGTTCACTTTTGGTTTCTCATGGGACATGAACCTCAGTCTCCTGGGTGAAAGTTGTGTGTTTAGCCCGGTGGGTCTCATGGAGACGCTAAAGGGTACCTTGTGCATCTGTAAGAGACGCTGAGGGGCCTGATAAAAGGCTCTGGACCAAGCGTTTAAAGGCAGCACTACATTTAGTTTGCAAGTGGAAAACAGTCCGTGAAGCAAGTTAAAGAACAACAACAATACTGCAAATTATCCTCTTCTTTGAGTTGCCTGATTACTCTGATGGCTGGGATTAAATCACATACGTTTTAGTTGCTCCTGACAGTATTACATAGCAGAAAGGGCAAAAGTAATAGCTGGTCTGGATCGCTTCCCAAATCCAAGCGGCCTGAGTTTTTAAAGGGTGATGAGGCATTAAGGTCAAACAAATCCCAGCGTCTGACCTCAGGTAAACACTTCTTGTTTCCTTTATCCTTTATCCACATGGATGTGTTGGCCATGCCGCTCATCCTAAGTGCCACTCTGGTTTGCTCAAATGCCACTCTTGTCACCTGAGGGCAAAAATTACCCCCCTAAGAGAGTCTGTGCATGCCATGTAAATAGATTTTGGGCATCTGGTTTGGTATCTGTAGGACTTTAAAACAAAAATACGCACACATCATTTGATGTCTTAAAAGCAAATTTATTCAATTTTTAGTTTGTTTTGAACAGTATGAGCGTTTTAGTTTGATTAGTTTTTCTGATATTTCCATTAATCTTAAGAATGGAGAGTTTTGACCCCTTATCTAGTCGTTCTTCACTTTTTCCTGACGTAGCTTAAAAGTTGCAAAATTCCACTCTGTCTGAGCATCATATATATCCTGTATCAGCTTGTTCCAACTCTTCATTGGAGCAACGAGCTGATGGAAACATTCAAACCCCTCAGGTTCCCTACTTTTTGTGGCTGCACCCTTCCACCAAATGCAGATATATATAGAATTTTAAGCACTTCCCCAAAATTCAGCCTGATATGTCTGTCATATTTGGAAACTTTGAGATCTCTGCTTGAATTTTAAATCATGTTCTATGGGTGGTTGTTGTTGTTGTTCTTGAAATTCGTGTAAGATGAAATTCAGTGGGCTGTAAACTTTGAAAACTGTCCTCCGAAGCCCAAACTGCTGCTCTTCCCTTCCTCCCATCAGTGTTTGATGTGAACGGGCTGCTAACTGCTGGCTCCGTCAGAGGGCCCGCTCTCCTCCCAGGGTACTGGAGGTAGCATGAAGGGTTGGGGGTGGGGGGGTAGGGCCAAATGGCCTCATAGGATTAGCGGCATTGTCCACCATTGTCAAGGCTACACCCCAACTCCAATCACCTCTGTAATCTCCCGACTTGTTTTCAATACACAACCAGAGCTGCCAGGAAGGGACCTGTTTGTCTGCTCTTCCATCCCCCCCAGTGCACTTTGATATGCTGTATGACTGGGACACAGGTAAGCACAGGTAGGCACCCCTGGGTTCATCACTAGGTTCATCATCTCAGGTAGATAACTATATCTATGTCTATGTCTATATGTATCTACAAACTCATAGAAGCCATTGCTGCCCCTAAGAACTGTTCAAAGGTCACTCACAACAACAACCTGGCAAGTAGACACACTAATGTCTTAGATATGTTTATGTTCCCATTTACTGGAACTTCATTCATCCCTATTTAAAGATCTAAACATCTCTTTCTTTGCAACTTTTGCACAAAAAACTTTTGCAAAAAAAATACCAAAGAATGGTAAGAATGCAAGATTTTGCAGGTCAATATATGCGTAGAAGAACTGAAATGGCTCATGTACATGTCATTGAACAAAAGGACACCAACATCTGAATACTGAACTTATGAGTTTACAGTGAGGCCTCAACATCAGGTAACATTCTCACCTGCCCCCACACCCTGCTCTGACTGCAGCCCCTTGGCTGTTTAGACCCCGCCCTCCCTGTGATGACCAATCAAGTTCAAGGCTCAGACTCTTCAAGGATAGACAACCATGATGTATTTGACTTGAGTGTTAGAACACCTGAAAGCAGCACTTGGTCTCAAAACATCTGCGTTGGTGGTGACAACAGGAGGACGCAGTAACATGCAACACATCTCTGGTAAGTCTAATGAGATCTAACTATACTGTGTGAGCATGCATGTACAATGTGACACGTATTGTAATGATTTGTTTGGTTTTGGGTTGTAGGTAAGTAATCACAAGATACATTTGGCCATGAAGTACTGAAGAGTTGTTAATTAGCCCTTTTTAGCTTTTTTTTTTTTTTACTTTTTTTACTACCACAAAAAAGACATTTCTTCCAGTGCATGAGAAACTGTGCAATTAAATTGTCATGAATATTTTACTGATTTAAAGAGGAATGTTGAGAATAAAATTAGGATGTGCAAAACCATCATTTTCTCTCAGCAGAGAATATTTAAAGTGGAACTGTTCAGAGTGATGTTGATAGGAAGTTGTGCATGCTTTGCAAGAATAGATTTTTCCTGCCTTTGATACTCCCACAAGCTCCATGCTGCAACAAACCATACAGTCATACATTCTATAAATATGTCTGCTGAACTTTTACATGTGTGTTTTCTCTGCAGACTACAAATCGAATCTAAGCATGTCCCGGGCCCCTCCAGCAGCTGACTCATACCAGCAGGGCTGCATCAGGATGACCCTGGAGAACGCTGATCTCTGGAGGTCCTTTCACAGCATTGGAACAGAGATGATTATAACAAAGCATGGAAGGTAACAACACTTGCACAGTTAGTCAGCTGGAAGTAAGACTGGCTACACATTGCTGCTCCCAGGGCATTGGTCCGCTTCCTGAAAATATCAGCTTTGTGGCATTTATCACACAGGCCAAAACCTACAAGACATTGCCTGTGCAGAGGATGCAGAGCAGAGACTTTGACCGCACATGACTGATTGGATTCTATCATTTCTTCAACAACATTCAGACCATTTACTAACTCATGAATTTGTTTCAGGAGAATGTTTCCACACTGCAGCATCAGTCTATCTGGGCTCCAGCCTTTTGCCAATTATGTCATCATGGTGGATATGGTCCCTGTGGACAGCTTCAAATACAAGGTAAATGCATAACGCAGCACACACTGTATGCACTGCTACACCCCTACACAACATGCTCATTCAGTATGAAGCCTTTCAGTTTCTTGAATTTCATTGTTTTCCACATTTTGTTTTGTGTGCTGGACACTAAAACCAGCAGACTTCAGTATGTAAAGCACAGCAGTCTGCAGCCAGACATAGGTCTGCCCGCTCTGGGCCGTCCACCGCTGCATATCAAAGCCCTTCATTGCTTCCTGTTTGTGCACTCTCGGCTGGAGGCCCAATCAATTAGCATCCCTCCTTATTTGCAGTCAGTGAAAGAGAGAGCAGCCATCCATCCATACATACATTCAATGGCTCTTACATCAACTGCTGTGGCCCATTTGGTCACACATCTTGCTTTTAGCACACACCCGAAAACAATGAAGTACATAATAAAGGGAAAGTACTGCAGGAGAGCACTGAGGGAGTTTTTGGTGGTGGTGAATTTGCAGAAACAGTGATTTCTTAAACAAATTTCCTTTATAAAAGTTAGGGTGACCAGGAAAATAGAAATGTGCACTTAATGCGAAGAACAGCCCTGCAATAAATCCTGCCAACAGCAAAGCGTTCATGCACCACAGCTCTCCTGCATGGCACTAGTAATTATGAAGTGGGAAAAAAGCATTTCATGCTTCATGAAGGCTTCTGATGAATCAGACATGTCCCCAGGTCTCACACTTGGTAACCTCGCATCCCTCCCCCATTTCTCTGTAGTGTAAAAAGGAGCAGTGGGAGGTCGCGGGGAAGGCAGAGCCCCAGCCCATGTGCAGGACATACATGCACCCGGACTCCCCCGCCCCAGGAAGTCACTGGATGAAGCAGTCGTTGTCTTTTCTCAAGATGAAGCTCACCAACAACACTTTGGACCAGCACGGCCATGTAAGACACCATCTTACTTACAGAGTTCAAATAATTCTGTTTATTTTCACTTTACTCAATTTGCCTTTTTTTCTCCCTCATTAGATCATCCTGCACTCAATGCACCGCTACTACCCCAGGTTTCATGTTACCCAGGCAGACAGCCCTTACACTGTCCGCTGGGGCCCATTTCAGACCTTCTCCTTCCCAGAGACGACCTTCACTGCAGTGACCACTTACCAGAACCCAAAGGTATAAACATGTGCAGCAGTTTTACGAGACACTCAACACATAATCTCTGATATTCCTGTTTGATTGAAACAAATCACTGCACCGCTAACATCTTTTCTTGCCTCTTTTAAAGATCACCAAATTGAAGATCGACCACAACCCCTTCGCCAAGGGATTCAGGGAGGGAGGAACCCACTCCCACAGTAAAAGGTGGGAATTATAATATGGATTGAATTTGCTGTAGGGTAGTCACAAGCAGTTCTGAGCTACCTTGCCAGCTACTTTAATGCATTTTTATCTATTAAACTCTGTGCATCTTAAAGTTACATTTGTTAACATGAAATGATTTCTTTTTGTTGCAGTCTTCTTATTCAATCTACAGATACACATCTGTCATCACAATATCTATGCTTTTTTTTAACTTTTGTTTTAAGCCAATATGAGCATAAAGATAAACAATAGTGACAAGTTAAACCTGAGAGGGGAGAAAAGTGTAAAGAAAAAATGCTTTAAGTGCTCTATTCTTTTCATAGATGTCGCCCAAATCGAAGCCCTCCTGCAAAAAGAGCCGCACTGGACAGGAAAGCTCTCTGCAACAGTCCTCCGGGTAAGTTATTCTCAAGTTTTTCCTCATTCAGCTTGTGTGCCGGCGTTTTTACACTGTCATGAGCTCCTGCTAAACATTGTATTTCCCCCTCAGGCCTGCAGAGGATGCCCTCCGCCTCTCAGTCAGCGCAGGCAGGGAAGAATCAGGCCTCCACGCAGCAGTCGTTGAAGGGGGGCGACTTTTCAGCCTGGGCTCTGGAGCAGGACCCATCTGAGAGTTTACACGCTGAGCCCCTGGAGCTGCACGAGTACGACTGCAGCTGTGAAGAACAGATGGTGCCCGCGTCCGTGTCATACCAGCCCTACAGGTATGATTTAAGATATCCAGGACGAGATCAAACCCAATGAGACTGGAAAATAAAACATTTAGAACACGTAATGCAAAAAATTAAGCAATAACACTGGAAATATCTGAATGTAACAACAAGGAGGAATGAGTATAATCAATGCACTTCACGCCTTTATTACCTCAGACTCTCCTTGATTGTTGCATGAGCAGTAAGCACGATGATGCGTGAAAATTAACCGGAACTTTCTTTTCTCCAGATCTGCAGAGTACGCCAGATTTCCTTTGCCTTCCAATGACGCGGAGGCGGCGCAGACCTCCGTCCACCATCCACCTCATCCACTCGCCACAGCCGAACACAACACCCAACAGCACGGATACTACCAGCACCCTCCCCAGCACAGCCACGGGGCAGATTGGAGCCAGTACCCGCTCTTTTCCTACTCCCTTTGGTGAACTTTGACCCTTTGCAATGCCGACATCATTGATGGAGGATAAAACAAGTAAAGCCGTGAAGGAACGCGGTTATTATGAGCGGGCCAGCAGCAGACTGACCTGCCACACCAGCAGTGTGTGTTAAAACTGTATAATTGTGTATAAAGTTTCATGTATTTCCCAGAACTTGTGCTGTATGTGAAGGTCACTTTATTTTTAGTCAGTTTCATGGGACAGAAAATCCTATTCATGTGAGACGTGTGTTTTCTTTTTATATTCGTGATCAAACACATGCTGGTTCAGTTTGAGCCTGCACAAAGTAGATACAGAATGTGTTTTGAGACACAGTGTATATATTGTATTCAGTCAGCTGGGAAATAAGTGTGAAATTTAATCTGCAGGTGTGATGAAAAGAAACCCATCTGTACACTAACAGACCTTCAATAAGACTGGATCATATTGAGGGATCAAAGGTTTTCCTGAAAAGTCTCAAAAGGTTTTCCTCTTGTTTTGATTTTGTGCTCATCTACAGCTGGAACTGCTTAAACCACAATGCACATTGATGCATTAATGATGCATACACGATAAATATACAGTTTTAGAGTAATATCAGATAAATCATACCGAATCAGAATCTGCATCAAAAAGTGACAAAATTTTATATTGGTGTTTGGATGCTGCGGAAAGTTTTGTCACAATAAATGGAGACGAACAACAATGTGCAAACCTGTGTGACATTCGGGGATTCTTTCAGTCATTTTGATTAGACGAACTCAACACAAACTAAAGATGCAGCATAGGGCAATGTTATTAGTTCTGGTTAAAAACAAGAGGAAAATTTGACCTGATGATGGCGCAAGATAAAACGCTGTGCGTTCACAAAAGTCACTCTGAACATCTGTGCCAAATTTCAAGGCATTGCATCCAATTTTAGGAGATGTTTCACTCAAAACCACAAAAGTCAACCTCAAGTTGGCGCTAGACAAAAAAGGGTACATTTTCTGCTAACTGTGAAACTCAAATTTTGTGTAAATCCATCCAGTGTAGATGTTGAGATCTTCCACTGGATAACTAATAATCACCAAAGTCATCAGGAGTCATCCTCTGGAGATCATGAACATCTGCACAAGGTTTCAACCAATCGTTGAGATATTTCAGTCTGGACCAAAGTGTTGGACTCACCAATCAACCGACATTGCCGTCCAAAAAGCAGCGGCAAAACTGGATAATCGATTCATGTTGACCTGCCAAGGTGTAACCGCAGTTCCAGTCACCACCAACACACGAATATACAGCTCTCTGCTCGAAAGCACACATTCAATGAGTCCAAACAAGGATGTAATGTCTCTCTGTGGGACCATGACCCTGCTGCTCTGCTAATCTGTTGCTATACTACGACTAGCTGAGAGGTCAGCTACCAAACGCCACAAGAATGCCTTCATCAATTGAATTGCTTGAGCACAAGCATTACACAACAGCGACATAGTTAAAGAAAGAGCGAGAGCGATGGCGCAGTGAGAGACTGTCCTGAGCAGAGAGTCTGACCCGATAAGGCGATGACAGACAGCGAGTGTGGAATTACCATCGTAGTCTGGCATAGTTTCCACCGCAGAAGGCAGGAGCGTCTGTGCTGTAAATGTTTTACGAGAGAGAGAGTGAAGCCATATCTGGGACGTTTATAAAGCTTCGGGTAGCACACACTGCAAAGGAATTTTCTAGAGCACAAAAACCGACGTGTTTTTGTGTAACATCGCTGCAAAAAAAATACAGAGAGGCAAAACTCGTGGTACCAAACGTGGAGCAGATCTGGTTTGTGAGGGGCAGCAGACATGTTGACTGTAAGGAAGCTTGAAAGCGCGACATTCTGACTACAGGACGAACTTTTAAACCTCCAGGTCTACCTTAGGCGGCCTGGGTCATCTGGGTCACCCACATAGCTCATCTCAGATTCCTCTCACCTCGCTATAAAATGAATTTTAGACCACACGTGGGGTCAATTAGGGTGCTCGAGTTATAATTCCAGCACCGAGGGGCATGCGGCCGTTCAATCAAGGCTTTTAACAGAGCCGGCCAGTGTTCTAGAGTTCTGTTTTATACCTAGATACTATAAGGAGGAGTGTAATTTCTAAGGGAAAAAGTGTCAGTTAAAGCAAAAGACGTCCTTGAGGAGAAGAATCTTTTAAAATGATCATTCTTTTAATCATCATCAACTTGTTTTGGATGCTCTAATTTCAGGAGGAGTTTGTACATTCGGCTGGAAGAAGTTAACATCTATCAGAGGCTTATTACATGAGAGGGACTGAGGTAACCGGCTGGCAGTTCCTGACAGCTTACAAGCTATTCTGAGCCTCACTGTGCCAGTTACAATGCTGATTAATTCATGGGCTTACATCTTGTCCATCATGACTACTTACAGACAACTAATGGATAAAACACCAGGGGCTCTGAAACACATTTACACGCTGGTTCAATGACAAAACTGTACGCCTGAAAAAAAGGCAGCCTGCAGACGAGCGCAGACTGATAGTGTTTGATTTCATGCTCATCAGCACAGTTTTGATGAATATTATGATGAACCTGATGGAGAGCTGCTGTGGCTCTAAAGTTACTGATAACTCTGCAAGTTCAGAAAACAGGGGGGCTTCTACAGAGAGATGGTGCCTTCATGTTGCATGTTGCAAAGAAGCTTGCATGTCCTCCACTCCAAAGCCAGTGTTTCTTATTTTTTATGCATAAAAATATAGTCCTCTTTTTCATTTATCTTCATATTTTTAGACAGCACACATTCACTGTGCATCCACCTCTGTAGGCCAAATACTGTACAGCTGCCATCACAGCTAGTTTGAAGGGGGTGGTGGTAATGGAGTGTAGGAAGGCCTTCATCGACCGTGCCACACATCCATTAACACACACACACACACACACACACACACACACACACACATACACCCACACAGATATACACTGTGCCCCGAGGAGAGGTCAGAGACTCAGCTAAGTTTGATTCATTATGGTCATTCTCGCCGCAGCCACTGCCTATCACAGTTCAGAGGAATACATTGATCGGCTTTAATGGCAATTTAACCAGGCACACACACACACACACACACACACACACACACACACATACACACATACACTGGCTGGAAGCCTTCTTGTGCTGGAAATGCCAGCCGTTTGATGTGGTTAAAGACTGTAAGTGCAGTCGGTGTGTTGATCGATTGGCTGATTTCTCTGTGTCTCAGGTGGAGGAGGGAAGAGGAACGGTCGCAGTAAGAAATGGAAAGAGATGCTAAAACTCCCCCACATCAGCCAGTGTGAGGAGCTACGCCGCACCATCGGTAAGAAACTGGGAATGTGTGTGTGTGAGAGGCAGAAAGATAACGTGCCATGCTGTGTCGTTGGGGTGGGTCTGGCTGCGGGAGGAAGTTCGGATTTAGAGTGGTTTGATGGATGGAGGAGAGCCGAGATGGTGAAGGAGGGATGTGTAAGGGTCCAGAGGGA
>JAPZEA010000011.1:10328198-10340950 GCA_029783685.1 Heniochus monoceros
AGCATGACAACCACCATAATTCGATATTTGCATGTTCAGTGAAAAAAAAATTGCTAAATAAAACCAATATATGTTTTTCTAAACCTTTATCACCCGGTCAGCCGGTCTCCAGCTCATCAGCCAGCCAGACAAAGGGTTAAACTCAACAAACCTAAACCTGCCATATTTTTACCCAACACAGGCTCACAGGTGAAACACTGCACATAATCTTTCCAGCAGGTCATCTATAACAGGTACGCATCTGCATTTAGGCACCATTAGCTCATCTATCACAGCGGGTCAGTGTCAATACGCCTGGCTTGCTCTCAGTTAACAGATGTTAGGTGTTGTCCTGCGTGCCCACGTGCCTCGCTTTATGCTTTACGCACTAGTGGATACAGATGCGCGTCGCTATGGTAACTTCATTCATCTGCAAATCTCACCGGAAACGTATCTGACCTCCCTGTTTTCCACCACCGTCCCAATCAAACCTAATTATACCATATTGCTTTTCTTGTCCAACAATAAGGAAGGTTGCTGGGGGTGGGGGAGAGCGAGAGATTTAATGTAATTATTGCGACACCTCTTTCTCTGCTCCGCGTGGCAAGCGTGAGATGCGCCGTGATGGACGCTGCTTGTCAAAATGCCTATTGATGAAGCGCAAAAACCCAATTTGCAGTCATAAGGCAACTACCTTCCAATTATGTTAGTGCCAGAGCATTCCTCAAGCCCAGCAACTCCAATCCTTCTCTCTTTTCTGAGTGGCTAGACCATTGCCCTTGGCAGACAGGTACCAAATGGGCTGCTCTCTGCATGCTGCCTTTAATGTTTTATTGATTTGCTTAGCATACGCCCCGATTCAACTCACACACTCCAACACTATTGCCCTTTGTACTCACAGCCTGACCTTCCCCACATGAAAATTACGTTATTGAAATATGTTAAATGTGTCACCCACCTCTCTGCGAGAAAATATATCACCTATTGATGGATCTTTCAGGGCCTAGCAGATTGGTAATATTAGATCCCCACCAGCTTAATGACTTCTATTACTACAATTCCATCACCCCCTCAACCAATCAATCATATGAACTAGGTAACATATCAAAGCCATGAATAAAATCAAAAGGGGATTAGAAGATATATTTTCCAATTTTCATGTCAGATACAAAAAGAAAAAGTATGAAAAGTGGGTGAGATGGAGAACTCAGGAGTAAATCTGCTCGCCATGGAGAAAGAGAAATGGAGCAAACATTTGAAAAGGGAGTTGTGAAATTAATGAGCAAAGAAAATGTCACCTGTACAACAAAGAGCATGTAAACACATCGAGTCTTCAATTTTCCCGTCCCACTTAATAAAGAGCTCACAATCATCGCTCAGTTGACTACGGGGGATCCAATTACCTCGATCAAAAGATGGTATCAGCGAGCAACAGAGGCACACAAATATTTCTTTCTAAATCCCATTATAAGTAAGAACAATGATTAAATCTAACTTTTCTTTTGACCTGTGAGCCGAGAGATGTGCAACAATACAGAGGCTTTGCACCCATTAAGCAGAGGATACTCGCATGCATGGGAAAATGCATGTGTCTGCTTGTGTGTGTGTGTGTGTGTGTGTCCTGCCATGTTAACTGTAATGAAGAAGATGAATTCACAGAGAAATGTCAGGGTTGGTTTTTCAGCAGGAGCTTTTTCTGTGCGTGCGTGTGTGCGTGCGCGTGTGTGTGTTTTGCATAAATCTTTATTATCATCACACCTGTTTGACAGTGAGAGTCCACATTAACCTTTAATATTGCACCAATGGAACGTTTCACTGAATACCTAAACTGTAGGCAACTGTTTGTGATGAAGCAGAGCACACTGTGGGCCAGAATATCTGACAATATATTATGGGAAATAAAATGATGTGTTTGTCAAATGCGGCTGATTGCTGACTGATATTTACATCCACATATGCTGTGATATTGTGTTGTTGAGATGATGCTGAGATATGGAAAATGAAATCAATAAATTGTACTGCTTGACACCTACATTTGGACTTTGTGTTCTTTACTGGGCGTCAAAGAGACACATTTCTGCATTTTAATGGAAAAGGAAAGAAAGAAACAAAGTGTAACATCCCAAACCACTGGGACACTAAAAAAAGAGGAAGACAACCGATATTCCAACATAATGTCCAAATGTGGACAAACGGGCTGATTCAACAGACTGAAGTTTGCCTGATGTTGTCTTCATATTCTCACTGTTAAATTTCATCTGCTTGTAATTCTACTTTCCTTTTCCAAGAAAAACTCAATTCGTCTAGCAGAGATTATGATTTTGTCTCCACTGCACATTTCATTCCAGCAAAATTCCAGCTGCTGACCATCACTATATGAGGTATAAATACTGACCATCAGTATACTGACCGTCAGTATTTATGCTTCATATAAATACAGTATTTATACTTCATATAAATACTTACCGTCAGTGGGGGAATTAAGACACTGAGGTCTTCCCTAATTACGCCTATTTCTGGTACAGCACCAGCGCCAGACTGAGAGGTCAACTCCAGCCAGGTGAGGCAAATCCAGCAAGAAATGAAATAAGAGGGCACCAACGCTCACTCCACCACCCAAACTCTCATTGCAAAGCAGGTAGAAGCCACTGACTCTGACCGACCAAAGGTGTGATAATATTAACTATGTTGAGGCCAGAGAAGATAATCGCACTGCCAGCATTACAGCTGGCCAAAACCCAAGAAATAGCCCCAATACCACTGCTAGGCTGAGGGCAACAGAAATATTGCTAACTCCACATCTGATAAGCCAAGGGCCAGAACTAATACAGGTGACCCCACACCTGGGGGTCTCTTTGAAAGATCACAGAGCCTCTCCTCAGTGACATAAAAGTACAGGTTGTGTGTGGCTAAGCCAGGCTCTGCAGGTTGTCTCTAGACTCTGAAATTGACATTTCCCCAGCAGCAAAAGCTGCCTGCCTGCAGCTTAAACTATTTCCAGCACTATAACAGCTTTAATTTAGAAGGGAGCTGTCATTAACTAAAGTGGTTTCATGCAGTATCTTTAGCCCAGGCCTCTAAAGGTGCTCGTGAAAAGGTAGCAGGGAAGGCTTTAGGAAGAAGACAAACGCTGGACCAATCCCTTTCTCCTCAGCATGTATTTTTGATTAGAATCCTGCACTGGGGTTTAAGTCAGGGCCGGCTAATCTTTTCCACTTTACAGTCGGTCTCATTCCCAGGTCGTCAAATACTGACGCTTTGTCTTGCTCTTGCTGTCTCATACAGACGCACAAGCAACCCTTTAGTGTATGTAATGTTAACGCATGCTGGGCAATGTTAGATGCTCACAGAAACTGCTCCGCCCGAGTCAGCAGAAAGTCCTCCAACGTTTTAGAGAGGTGGAAAGGTGGGTCACATGCTGGACTTTCACCAGCCGACCAGGGTTCATGTCCATGTGAAATCAAAACTGAAAGCTTTTCCTAAACCTCAGCAAGTTATTTTTTGTGCCTCACCACGTTGCAACTGTTTCACAATGATAACCGCGTGTCAGAAAGGCTTTTCTTAAACTGAGCTTTTCTTAAGCCCAACCAAGTATTTTTGGTGCCGAAACCAAACCAAACTGTGAGTGTTTCAGAACAGCCACTGTTTCACGATGTTATCCACATGTGAGGGCTGAGCAGGACTCCTGCACTGCAGCGCCTGGGTGGCAGGACTTCTGTACATATTTATTCACAGAGTTATAGGTTAAAGCGAGCTCATTTTCAGCTGGTAAGATAAGACTTTTTTGATCCTATGCCGGGGAAAATCACTTGTTATAACTGCAAGAATGAAAAGGAGAAGTAGAAAAAAGAACAAATTGACTATTAAAAAGATCAGCTATAGATGCTATGTGCATTATATACATTATATACTTAAGAGGATAAGTACCTCTGCAGGGATGAACAAACAAACTGTGCTACATATCCTCAGTTTCCCGCCTGCTCTCTCGCACTGGTTTAGCTCAGTGGTTACTTCGAACATCAATTCTGTCTACAGGATTAGTTGCTCTCTCTCCCTCCCCGGGATCGAACCGCGGGCGCTGTCCAGTGTTTTGTCTCCATCTGAGTCCAAGCTGCACCACAATAGTTACCCTTTACTGTAATGTCTCCTTTAATAGACTTAAAACGCTGTTGCAGCCCTGTAAATCTTTTTCTCTGCAGCAACGTAGATTTGATGAAGGAATAAAGAATGTTGGAATAAATGAAATATATGGATTTCTCAGACTCCGTTTTTATTTCTGTATTCTTTCATTTTTTTTAATTGTGTGTGTGTATATATATACATATGTAGAGAGAGAGAGAGAAATCCTTCCATTTGTCCTTTTTTCGTCCTCATCGACCAGAAGCAGAATGAGTCATGTTTATAAAACCAGTTTCCCAGTATATCCACCGCACTGGTTTAGCTCAGTGGTTACTTCGAACATCAATTCTGTCTGAAGAATTCACTGCTCTCTCTCCCTCCCCGGGATCGAACCACGAGCGCTGTCCAGTGTTTTGTCTCCATCTGAGTCCAAGCTGCACCACAATAGTTACCTTTTACTGTAATGTCCCCTTTAATAGAATTAAAGCGCTGTTGCAGCCCTGTAAATCTTTTTCTCTGCAGCAACGTCCCATTAGGACGTGAAGGGCAGACGCAGCAGTCTTCATCACGTCTGTTTCCCTGCTGCTGCTGATGCGCTGCTGTAGCTCAGCAGTTACTTCGTTCCTCTAATCTGTGTCTTTCTACGGTTCAATCCCTCCTCGGGATCAAACTCTGGCTGCTCTCCAATGTTTTCTGACCTGCTGGCTGTCATTCTCTTAAAGACTGTCACTACATCCATCTGCTCTCAGTCTCCACGCCCTCTTGCTGACCTACTGTGGAAGCAAACAAGCCTACAGAGCAGCGCATCAGCTGCAATACTGTTCCTGGAACAGGGCAAAAATATCATGAGATGACCACCAGAGGGACACAGTCAGCAGGAGGACAATCTAGCTGGGCTGTGTTGGTGAAAGAAGTGATAGTGAGCTGTGACAACTGCTTATTGCAACCACACATTATGGCTCCTGAATTCAGCAGCGGCTGCTTTTATGGAGGACGTGAAGTGACCTAATCATCATTGAATAAATAAATAAATAAATAAATACAGAACTAAATACTACAAAAAACAGCAACATGAACAATAAAAATGTTATTTCATAAAATATAAACATTTTTAAATACTTAAAGAAATAAACAATTAAATAAAAGAAATACATGTTTAAAAATGTTATAAAATTCGATGTTTTTGTTTGGATATTGCTCCATTTCTCCTTTGATTTATTTCTATATTTCTGTGTCTGGATGCTACTGAAGTAGGTGGTACTGACCTCTATTGAAAGCACGTACATAAACAATGGTGGAAAGTCACTCAGTACTTTGGAGATTCACAGTATTTATACAAAATATAGTCAACAAATAACCTGCGATGTATTGTTATGGTTTAAGAACAGATAACACTTAAGTGATCCCTTGGTGGAAATTCACAAACTGCCCAGCAAATAAACAACATAAAGTCATGAGATCACCAAAGCTACAAGTAACACAATTATCTTGCAGGGGAACATGAAAGTCAGCAAAAAATGTTATGGCGAGCCAACCAAATGAAGTCAAGATATTTCACTCACAACAGCGAATGTCGGCGTCACTGTGGCGCTAGAGGAAAAGTCACGAGATCACCAACACCGAGAGGCTTCATCCTCTGTGAACCAGGAATGTCTGTACAAAACTGAACTCAAATCCATTTCATAGTTGATGATATTAAAATCTAAACGTGTGGACGGACAAACGAACTGACAGACCACACTGCCATCCCTGGAGCCATCCCATGAGCATGGCTACAAATGTAATGGAATGTAATGCGGGGTTCTGCAACACCTGTCTCTAGACATTCAAAAACGCATTACATCTTAAGAACGAGGCATGAGTACAGGTTTGTTGCTGAATCAAAGATTTGCTAGCTCTCTTAAAAGTCTTCAAGTCTGTAGCAAATTTCATGTGATCAGGTAGAAAGTTCCAGACGTTTGCTCCTATAGCAGAAAAATCTGTCAGAGCAAGAGATGTTTTTCACAGCTGCCACTTGAAGCTGCTCCGGTGCATCTGCTGCAGCTCTGCAGTCTCTTGATGTATTTGCATAGAGGCTGAGGAGTAAGTCCATTTAAAATTCAAACACAAAATTTACACAGTGGAAATCAATAAAGTTTGTGAAATTAAAATCTTGTGAATACTTCAAATGCTACAATGATGATACCTTATTTGCTTTTTGTCCAAGATTTTCAAGGCCTGATTGTAAAGACACTGGATTTAATTACAGACTGGTTTGCCTGCGGCCAGGTAGTTAAACCATCTGACAGGTATGAGAATATCACTGAATTTAGAAACAGCAAGACACATTCAAATGTCAAGCAATTTCTTATCATCTTAAAAAAGTTAGCCTAAATAGTTTTACAGAACTTTCTACATACATATAATAACAGAATATTTCTAATAAAACATTTGCTCTGGGCCTTTCATGCTGGATCTGGCAAAAACAGAAACTTCTTTGAGCTTTCTCTCGTCTCAGAATGTAGAGAATGTTGATCCGTGAACCAACCACACTCATTTTCAGATCTCAGACACTTCTCAAGATCAGTAGGAAAGCAGACGGATATATGTTTTTTAAATCATGACTCACATTCATCCTGCTGCCTCATCATCTACACCATCTCAGGCTGAGCTCTACTTGATTTTCTGTTCTGCTTTTACAGTAACTACCGCAGCCCCCTCACTCCCTCGTTCTCCCACAGCCTTCTCATCGTTCCTGCTTATCGACCTGTTTCTTCAATCCTCCAGTGCCCTGATGTCCTGCTTTCCCTCTGCGTGTCGCTTCATTCTGCTTTTCTTCTTTCCTACCTCACATCTATTAGCCTCCTGAGTTCATCATTCCTCTGCAGGTTGCTTCAGCCCATCTGACCTTGATTAACCACTACTTGTTCACAAAACAGATTACTGCCACCTTTGATTTGTACTCACATGCATTCTGCTACTCAATATACAGATAAATCTGTATAATGTAGGGGTTTTTTTTGTGGAATTAAGAAACTAGTGAGTCAGGCATACTGGTAAACCTAAAAACAAAGCCCTTGACCCATAAAAGCAGCTTGTCATGTTATTAGTTTTCAGTACCAGCATCATTTTTTATTCCAACTGAAGCACTGTGCATACACTTGCGAATCAAACTTACTTTCTTGATAACCTGTATCTCAGCATCACATATTCTGAAGGCATAACCAAGATTTTCACAGCCTGCCTGTCTGTTTCAGTGTGTTGCTGCTGTCAAGTACACACTGCAGCTTGTTGCAAGGCAACACCCCGCTAAACTGAAATGCCGTGCTGACCTGTCAGCTGTAAACACCCTGCCTCTCATCTAAACAAAAGCAATTCAACCACTTACAGTCCTAAAAAAGGCTCAACGCTGTCGTGTGCAATGAGAGAGGAAGAATAAAACTAAATAAAAAAGATGACAGTACAGGTCCACTGTGTTTTGTGTTTACTGTAGATTTCTTGTTTTTTCATATTACTTGGTGCGTCTCACTAGCATGCCTAATTCTGCAGCTGTTAGCTCTCTGATGGTGTAATCATAACATCTGGCATATTTTTATGCATAAATATAAACTTTGCAACTCCAAAATTTACATCCTGTAACACTACCTGAGCAATCAACATCAAGTAGTAAACTAAAAGAGCTGCTTGGTGGAATAAACTATGAGGGGGCAACTGATCAACTGCCACCTTGCGTGGCTGAAACACACCGCAAAGCACAAGTCAACTGTCACTTGATTTTCAACAAGACTACAAGTCTACAGCCCTGCCAGCAGCTCTGTGAAGCTTGGGCACAGGAGTGCTTTGAGCTAAATGCTAACATTAGCATGCTAAAATGCTCACAATTACTATGCTATGCTGTTGTGTAGCAGGTTCACCATATTACTTCAGCATGTTAGCAGGCTAACATGTGCTAATTAGCATTGGAAGCAATGTACAGCTGAGGTTGTTGGGAGTGCCATTACTTTTGAAGGTATTTGGTCATAAACTAAAGTATCGGACAAATTAAAATATTTACCCGATGATGGCGCTGCATGGCCAGCAAAGGGAAGAAAGTTTTTACAATTCATCTTGGGGGGGGGGCATGAATGCACATACCAAATTTCATCCAATAGCTGTCAGGAGAGCAGTGGACCAACAAAATGACAGACTGACATTGCCATCTGCCATTCCCCGAGCAAGGGTTCAGGCAATACACTGTTTTGTTTAAGGTTGGGCTGTGATTGGCTACTTGTGTCAGCACATGATAAAATTACACGGAATGGTCTTATTTTCCACCTGCAAGGAGCCATGCAGCTCAAAGTGTCTGCATGCGCAGTGATACAAATACTAGCAGTGGCTACACGATGCATTGTTTCTATTGGTAAGAAGAGAATAATTGATCAGTCATGCCATTAAACAAGGTAGTCCAAGACTGATTCCTTTCATCGGCAACAGAGCTGTCGGGTGGAATCCAGGAAAGGTCGCTGCTCATGTATGGACAAAGAGAGCAGTGGTGAGATTTCGTCAAAAGTCGCGGCCTGACTGAGAAGCGCTGACCCTTCCACCTCCCACCAGCAGGAAAAGGGCAAACATAGCGACAGTGTGGGCGTGTTGTATGTGTTCCTCTTACTTTATGTGTGCATATGTATGTTCTGCTCGTGTCTTTTTCAACATTTTTTTGTTGCTGCATGCGCTTGCGTGTGCATGTGTGTTTGCATCTACTGTATTAAAACGTCAGTCTTTTGCCACAAGGGCACACGCGTATTATACGAATTGGCCGAAACACCAGCTTAGATCATCTCCTTGCTGAATCACCCTCGATAGCATGTGAGAATAAGCAAAGGCCAACCATATGCCTCACTGCCTCTTCCTCTGCTCTCTAACATTAAGCTGTATCCTTGACAGATGGTACAGCTACACTTATCATGACCGCATTATTTTAACATGTACAGTATAAACTGCAGAATGACTCCGTGACGAAGCTTTTTATCTTTAGGAATCATACAAATGACTGTGAGAAGAGCCGAAAAGACCTGGAAATATCCCATGCAGTACTCTGACTGAAATTTCACAAGTATTTAAAATCATTCCACATCTTATACACAACAACAGGAAGTAGTTTCGTCATCTGAGTTTCTTTAAGGTGTCTCTAAACAGCATCTAATCCACCCAAGGTTGCACAGATGGCACAAAAGATGTGAAAATGTGATGGCTTATGACTTAAAGCTCCCTGTTTGGCACTAGTGTAATGCGCTGAGCTGGACTGAACTGAACTTTCTGAGGCTTAGATAACCTGGCCTCATTTGAGATTGAACTATACTGAAACACAAACACTGAAACACTGCAGCGTGCATTTGTACAATATTATACTCATTACTTCATTGTGCTCTTAATTCCAGTGATTTGTTCCCTCCAGCCTAGTAGGATGAACTGGAAACATTTTCGGCAGTAGTTGGTGACTTCCTCTACTTGTTTCTGATGGGTTTGAATAGTTTTACACACTGCTTACGCACAAAAGAGGAATACTTCATTTTTTTTGGAGGAGCGCTCTGAGCACTTTAAGTTGGAAAATGTTCATATCTGAGCTCAAAAATGCTGGAAAGCTTTCAAGAAAAGTTACTATTTGATCTTACAACCAGATATGGCATAAAAACATTTCTAGGCATTTCCACCGCAACAGCTTTCACGAGGGACTTGGAACCTTTGGATTAAGTCCGTGCATTTCCACCGCAGGGTCTAATTTAAGTTCTGGGGACATTAGGCGTTAACGGACCAAACGGTTCTGAGAACTAGGAGAGGAATTGCCCACTGAGAACTTCATACGTTCAAGGGCTTTTCTTCTGTTTGCATCTGCACCATCAACAGTAACGCTGAAGTGATGTGAGTGGGCAGACAGCTGGTATAGCAATGTCACTTATGCGCGACATACAAAAACGATAAAGCCTGGAGTTCACCGTTGGTCCATTTGTCTGTGCTTTGTTCTATTTTTTGAGGCTACTGTCACCAGCTGCTGTTTTGCGCAGCTAACATTTTATCTGGTCTTCTTAAAAATGTCGGTTGCTGTACACTTACATCACTCAAAGTTGCTCTTGTGCTGGGTGAGTACCTATTCTGATGCAGGAGTCCCTCAAAACAGTGTTCTAAGATCTACGATTGTTCCCAGTTCTTGCAGCGTGGACACAATAAGAATACAGGTTCTATGTGAAAAAGTTCCTATTATTTTAACCCCCATAAAAGTCCCTGCTCAGGGGAGACAGTATAACGTACTTTCCAAAAGTACAGATCATTGGGGATGGGGCTTCCAGTGCTGAACATTGTGGATTGGTTGAGTTCTTGTCGCATTTTAGTTCAGAAACACATTTAAAAAAATCTAATTTGTTTCTTCAGACCGTGGAGGAAATGTGCTGAATGACCATTTTAATTTCTTGCGTGGGACTAAAAGTTCTGGGCACTTTGGATGGAAATGCGGCTTAAGTTATTACTACCTTATTATGTGGTCGCCAAGCAACAGCAAGATACATCTGACTGCAAAAAACACATCATTGTGATCAGGTCCATTGACTCAACAGTCTCATCTATGCAAAGCAAGCTTCAGCGTTCAGTAGTGCTACAGATGTAAATGATGAATGACGTGACTTCTGGATGTTCTGATCCTTTTATTTTTTTTTTAGGTGTAACCTTATGGTGTCTGCGTAGTTCACGTATCCCTACCTCCACGATAGATGCCTCTTATTCCATTTGTTCTGAGGAGTCAGGCCTCGTTTCCTGCGGCCCATTGTCACCTCTGCCTCTGAAACATCTGGCAGAGAACATCTGGGTGTTTTCATTAGACCCAGCGTGGCTTGGTCTGAAGAGGAGAGGAGAGTCATCATTGCGTATCACTGTGAAACAGACTAATGGACATACATTAATTAAACATAATTAGTATAGCTCTGTAAATGTAGCTTTATTTCTTTACTTTTACGGCAGCTGGCAGACAAAGATATTTAACACTTAAATACAGATTACGCTCAACATAAACACACTGTGTAAAGAATGTATAAAAGAGGAAGACATGCACCACCGTGGGTCAACATCTGTTTGCAAATGACTGTTTCAGGGGCTGTAACTCAAGCTGTGTGTCCTCATATGCATACATATGTGCATGTGCAGGGGGTTTTGAGTGGCCGTTTGGGCCATAAATCATACACACTCTGTACGATACCCTCTTACATGCACAACCACACTACCGTTTGGGGCCATAAATTATACTTGCTCACACACACTCACCACTACGCTCTCTTAAAACCCTTCACACACAGTATAATGCTTCCTACCCTCCATGGTCGTGTACATGAGATGGAGTAGTGGTGTGTAGAATGGAGAATGATACCGTTTGTAGGAGAAAATTGTGGTGTGTGAATGTGTATGTGTGTGCGTGCGTGCATGTACGAGGCTGACAAAATGTACTGTATGTGTGAGAAATGATGTGTACAGTACGTGAGGGCAAATAATAGAAGGTATACAAATCAATATACCGTTATTCTGCTGTGCTCCGCTATTATCAATCACATATATGAAGTAGGCAGCAAGCCGTCTGTGCAATCCAATGCAATCCAACACAAAAGAGCTGAAATTAATGCTACCTCTCTAATGTTCAATGGTTGCTGCATCAGAATGATTCTGATTCAACACAGTGGCAGTTTCTAAAGCCATAACTTGTGTTTTTGTTGGTTGGATTGCATTATATTGCATTACATTGTAGGGTATACCTTGTATTTTCTTATTTTCTCTGTAGTCACACAGTAAACACACACATAGTGGCTTCATCCATCCAAGTACCTACTCTCTCACATAAGCCAAACACAGCCACATACCGAAGACCCCGGTCTCCTTCAGCCCCCCGAACTTCTGCATGGCTTTGATGGCCTTGGTCAGGGCCTCCTTGGTCTGGAGCTGACCAGTCACTGGGTCAGGGGGCGGGAGGTAGCCAAACTTACTCAGCCAGTCCTGGAGGGGAGACAGAAGACACATGAGTTCAAGAGTCATCGCCGGCATTTGGAGGACTCCAAGCATCCCAAACCTGCTGAGAAGGTCTGACACCTGTTCATGTTTACCGTCTGTGAGCTCTGTGTGTCTCTGCACATACACTCAGGTTCTGTGAGAGCTGTAAGTCTGAATGCCACGGATTGTACAAATACTTCCTAAAGTTACACTTTCTAAACACAAAATGAACCATTAAAAAGACGTTTTTCACAGCAGATATTTCGACATGTCAAAGAGGAAAAAGGCAACGCGCAGGTACAGCTGATAACATGAATAATGGCTGCATTCCATTTACGTGATCTAGCATGTTGACTCCCTGCTCATGGCTTACCAAGACACTTAAACAGAACACAGTACACAGTCATACTTCATGTTATTAGTAAACTTCCTGTTATGACAAAGAAAGTGTGCTGTTAATCCCTATAATGTATCTAATATTGTATAGAAATTAAACTGTGCTTTCCAATAACACACATATAGACATTAGTCAAAAATCATCACACACTGCTGACACGAGTGAAAACACTGCATTAGAGCTGCGATATCATGCTATTATAAACCTAAATTAGTCGTGCAAGTGGCCAAGACAAAAATACACAATGTTTAATCTCATAAATTGCATTTTTAATAGG
>JAPZEA010000011.1:10522538-10530038 GCA_029783685.1 Heniochus monoceros
CCGCCATTTAAATCCCCTTTGTCTGTAACTACTGAGAGTATTCCTGTCTTTTTTTATGTTTTGGATCTGTGGAGAAAATCTTTCTTTTTTTATCTCTTTGTATGGGTAGGGTGCCAGGCTAGGGAGTGTTTCTTTGAAGCCAAGTGTTCCGAGCTACAGTAACGGCTATAGATCAACAAATATTGATCATAATCTAGTGCTGGTGTAAATGCAAATTACTGAGCTGATGGCATTTTAGCATAGCATTTTATGTAACATTGTCTCAATTAAAAATCACACCATTGATACATGGTTGTGATGACAAGTGTGCCATCAGTTTACACTGCGGCACTCAAAAGTCTCTGACAACATCAAATAAGGGCTTTGTTATATGTACAGTATATTAGTGAATATGTGTTGCTGGCTAACAGAATGCTTTGATTTGTCTTCTAAGTAATTAAAACGTCACACCAACTAGAGTGAAGCTCATAACTCTGAAATGAAGAGGATTTATCTTTCATTCTAACTGGTCTACCACCTCCATCTTTTCTCAAGGTCTCTATCCTCTGAAGCTTTTTACTAATAAACACTCGAAAATGCAATAAAGCCGGGAACATGAAAAGGATGAAAAGGAGGGAGAGGGGGGATTGTGCTAAATCTCTATGGAAACCATGAAGCCAGACAGAGAAACAGGAAGAAAGAAGATGAAACAATGAGTACAACTGGAAGTCTGGAAAAGTGTCTTGACCTTAATGTTATGTACTTTACCATGTTGTCTTAATGTGATGTTGAAAACACACCAAAGGTCGAACACAGAGTAATTCTGTATGTCAGGGTAAATAAGCTGCATAACTCCCCTGAAACCTTGTGTAACAGCAATTTCAGGCCAACTCATGTCGTAAGAAGTCCATTGCTGAAGCATTTTAGTTGCAACTTAATGTATGACCTTCAGGTAGAAGGCACAAACAAAAAAGAATACTAAAAAAGTGTAATATATTTGCATCCATATGACTTTTGATTTTATAATACAAACTTATAAATGCATGTGTTTTATTCTCTACTGTTTGAGTCTTCTGCATGTTTGTCAAGACCTACATCTGTACCAAGAGACAATGTCCCGTACATATGTAAACGACTAAATAAGTCAGTTGCCAGCGCCTCCCAAAACGACATAAATCACCGTTCCCAAAACATATCTGACCTTTGGAGAGTACCAGCGATAGGCTTATCGGACTTTTGTCATTATATGGTTGATGTTGTGAAATGGTCGGTTGGTCGGTCGTTTGCTTAGATTTAGGCACCAAAACTACTTGTTTAGGTTTAGGACAAGACCATTGTTTGCATTAAAAATGTTACTGTTACACATGTTAAGTAACTTAAAGTTCCCATATTGTAGAAAGTGAGATTTGCATATGTTTTTTGATTATAAAATGCTCAATCCGCTGAGAAATGCATCAAGCCAGCATTCAGAAACTGTGCCTTTAAATGAGCCATCAGGACTTCTGTAAGGTTGTGATGTCACAACTATACAGTCACCGCCCTCAGCCATGCCTCCAGCATGGCCGTGGTTGCAAAAACACCATGGGCGGCGCCTGCTCAGGCCTGTTGAGAGCTGACCAGTCAGAGCAGACTGGGCTTTTTGGGAGGGAGGGCTTAAAGAGACGGGAGCAAATTTAAGACAGAGGGTGACTAGAGGTGCTGCAGCAATGTACAATATGAGAAAAATAATGTTATTGTTTAACAGAAAAGCATGTAAACATATTCAAGTAGACACCCAAAATTAAAGTATGAACCTGAAAATGAGCATAATATGGGAAATTAAAGAATCAAAGTATGTTACATGAGTTAAAATAAGTCAATGTTGACTTATGGTGGACAGCTACGTCACTATTACTATGTCATCTGACTTCCTCTTTTGCTCCAGTCATAATTACGATGGCCACTAGAGGTCATTGGCTAACAATAAACGTAAGTATGGGTCGTAATAACTTACTTGCACAGACAAACCATTTGCCCATTTTTCTGGTGAGGATGGGCTGCAATGTCAATCTAGCATTCCCAAGGACTTGGGAACCAAAGGCCAGTGTTGCTGGTCATTTATCATTCTGGCTGTTATTTTTTTTTCTTTCTATTGTTCCAATCTCTCTCTCTCTCTCTGTCTCTCTCTCTCTCTCTCTCTCTCACACACTTTTTCTTACAACCTCCACATGCAATGCTAGCTTGGACCTCTTAATCAGGTTACCAGTCACAGCTGTTTGTGCCCCTGGGAGGACAGAGTCTTGTCGGCTGTCAGGACACATTGTTCCACCAGTGAAGATGAGGAGATGAAGAGATTAGAGGTTGCGCTCACAACGATACCGAGACCTCTGAATAGATCGGGAGATAAAGGGGAAAAGAGGATATGCAGAAAGACAGAGAAGTGCGAATGAAAAAATGTGTGTCAAAGCCTGGTCAGTCAGCTGTCACTGTCTATGATCTCAGGCGTGGATGCTCCCCTGATGATACTTGCTGATCTCGGTTGGGTTGTTTCAGAAGCATCAGTTTTTCAGAAGTTCCTCAAGTGGATCATTGATGTTTTTTTTCTTGATAAACATTGATACATTCCTATGGCAGTAAGATTGACTGAACAATCTGTGTGCTCATGTTGACATCCCACCTTTTCCTTTTGGCTTCTTCCTAACCGAAATGCCCCTTTTAACTGTAGGCGACCGATGGCACTGGTATTATTGGGGTTTTTGTAGTTATTAATTGAAGTCTTTCAGCTCTGTGAGGATACCATTACTGCACAGATTGTTGGCAATACTGTTGGAAAGTCTTTGTTGCTCTCTCTCTGTGTTTGTGTCACTTGTCACAACATCTGGGGCTTGCCTTATCTTTGCAATATCTGGCTTCACACACCCAAACAGCGTCAGTCATGGTAAACTGGTCTCATGAAGGTAGTAATCAATTTGCTGTCAGCCCTGGCTTTTCCAATTCAGCTAAGAGCACAATAGGATGTGATCTGTGACAAATTGACTATCACATGCCACATAGACAGATCCACAGCCAAGATATTACTACTGCTAGCCTCAGAAAACAAGGTTGTTGTGGCAACAACATGGAGTCCAAAATATTTTAGGATGATGCAGAATTGTTCAAGTATTTTGAGATGGGACTACATTTCATGCTGTCATAAGTGTGAATGATATTCTAATATTTGATCCAAGTTTGCACGTGCAATCTTAAGATTTGTTGTTATACATAATATTTTTGGTGCGTAAGGAATCTTTGGGGAACTTGAAAGATAACGCAAGCAAAACCAATTCTAAAACAGAATATATAGAGCATTGCAACATATGTCAAAATGTAATTTAAACTGCACACAAGAGACCGGACACTTTACAGGCAGAGACAACATGAATTCACATTAAATGAAAGCAATTGTTATAATAGTACATTATTCCTCCCTCCATAAATCCTTTTAACATATTATGATTGATTGAGCGCTCCATTCAGCATGCGGTCAAATTGTTTTTCAATTACAGGGCCAAGCAAGTGTCAACATTATTTTCCCCTCTTGTTCACATATAAAAGTACACTTGACACTTGCAGTTTCATTCTCAGTAGCAGTTTGTCAGTGTGACCTTTCTGCCCCCTTTAGCATACTTGAATGTAATGACAGGACAGCAAAGTTGCTGCACAGAAATGTCAAGCAGGTGTATTAATAATGAAGAAATACGTTTTACATGCTGGCAAATAAATACTGCAGCAGAATGGGATTTGAATATCATGAATAGCATTGTATAGCCTCTCAGAAACCGCCCATAATGAATCTACTGTGCAACTCTGCAACTACAAAGCCAGAGAACAGCAACTGTCTGCAGCAAAACAGAGAGAAAAATCCAGAGCTTGGGACCCGTCATGACTCTTGGCATGCTTTTGTTCACATCAAATGTAAACTCTTGCCATGGCCGGTGAACTTTGAAGCCACTACATGTAGGATTAGATGTTTCCTGCCCACTAAAACATAACATAAATACAGTTCATTGATTGTTTGGGCCAAATGAACAAGGCTTGCAAAAACAGTTAAATGCCTGTGAGTAACACGAGGCAAAATGTGTGTTTGTTTCACTCAGTTCACAGTGCATGTGAAAAAGTTAGGCACCCACACCCGCGCTTTCAGGTAATTTTCAATAAGTTTTCCACCCACACACTGAAATGCCTCCTCTTCCCTATTTCCATCAGTGACCATCATCTGGTCACTGTGCTTCCATTCAGACGCCTCCTACTTTCCAATCCAGTTGTTCTCATTGATTCTGCAGTTTCTGTTGTCAGGAAATTGAACGATAATAAAAAAGTGATTTGCTCGAAACTCATAACCTTTTCACAAAAATCTCTTCATTGCTGCATTGAGACCATTTATAGCATAATTGTTTTCATCTCATAAAGCCACATGACATCAAAATAAATACATGTGATTGGCTATTTTGAGTGGAGTTTTAAAAAGCTGCATTTTTAGGTGTGAAATGTGTTATTTATGTGCAGATTGCAAATGGAGGGACGGTCAAAATGAAGGTGAAAACGGTAAATTTCCAATCCAACTAGTCTGTCTCCACACAAATTTAAAAAATAGTAATAATAAAAAAGTTTTTCTTTTTGGCTAGGTGCTCCAGTTTTTAGGCGCACATCACCTATAGGAGCTAACATGCATGCATTTGTTTATCCTCCGATCAAATGTGACAAAATGTTTGTTAATTCTGCCCACAGGCGCAGGAGAGGAGTATCAAGTGAAAGACATCTCTTGAGCACAGTCATCACTATCCACGCGGTTCATTTCCCATTGAAACTCGGCCCATTGCCTCCTGCTGAAAAGCGGGAGGCAATTACTCATCCCAATTTAATGGTATCCCACTACAGCAGTCCAATTCCAATTTGTATAGAAAATGCACCTGAGCAGAGAATGTGGAGGGGAGTTTAATAAAGCCTCGCAATGCACCTTCACTGATATGACTGTGTAATGACAGACTGGTGTGTATTTAATAACAGGCATTGTGAGAATAAAGGGAGGGAGGGGGATAAAGGCAGGACTGAGAAGGAAATTAAATTCAGATGCGCTGACTTCTGCTGAGTTGAATTTTATTCTGCAGGCTTGATTTTCGGTTCATTTTGATGATGCCTTTGCGATGTTAATTTAAACCAGGTGATTGTCTTTTAATATTAATTTGAAACGTGTGATGAAATTGTCTGTTATGCTTATTTGAGACGCGATTTTGTTCTGCTATCGGAGCTATTTGTTATTTGATCCTTCTCCGTGTGACAGCAATTACCACCAGTAAATCTTTAAAGTGCTGAGTAAGTGTCATAAATGTATTCAGCGGAGCCTTGGGGCCACTACAGTATAAGTGGTCCAGGGTGCTTGATTTGTTGAAACATAAACATTTTAAGAAGTTGCTTTTGTTTGTTTTCCCATTCTCCCCTTAAGGAAAGAGTCAGTGGAGATGTAATTGAAACCAGAGAAGGATGTCACCCATTCTAAATATGTGAATTATTTATTAACAATGAGCTGAACTGAGTGCTGATGAGAGTTCAATTACATCTGAAGTGCATAGGAGGGGAGGAGGAGGGAGGGTTTGTGGCAGAAGAGTCACACAGTGGGAGAGGAAACAAAGAGAATAAATATGGAGAAATAAATATGAGGGAGAGGGAGTGGGTGGGAAGACAGAGAAAGAGCAACAGGAGTAAAGAGAGTTGAGATGAGGTTTCAATATTAAATTAAACAAATCTGTGGGAGCTTTGATTATGTTGCTTTTTTTCCACTTGCACCAGGGAAAACAACTGAATAATTAATAAGCATCTAAGTGTGAGGGGGCTTTCAATTCAAATTCGCTCTCATTTTTTAGATATTACATTATAAGCAAGAGTGTAAAAGGTGCATTATTACAGACTCCAGTATCCCAGACCTTTGTAGAGAACTAGAATAATCAGTTTTGCTTAGATTTAGCAAAAAAAATAATGATTTCTTCATGTTTTCTCAGTGAGACTGATGAATCTTCAAAGGATTGACTTCACTCACAAGAGAAATCATAAAAATACGATTCACAAATCCAGCAGAAGTGTCGCTCAATGATTTGCTTACGAGTTCATGTGTTTAAATGCGTGTTGTATGTGTGTAATGTATCTGAAGTCCAGTGGCTCACTGTAGAATTGTCCATTTTCTGTGGATTATGTGTGAGTGCCAGAACGAGTTCTGAACCAGAGACACTTTGTGTGAGAAATGACTTGTAATAGGCTATTACTACACAAGAACTGCTCATCTCCAGCAGTCTGCTTCTGGGATCTTCACTGCCACTGGAGAGAATACAAAACAGAAAGAGGGAGAGCGGCTGACTGACTGGCAAGAAGAGGTAAAGAAGGAGGAAATCAAAGGTGGCTCCAAAGAGGCTCCAGAGATTAAATGATTTAGAGTTAGAGGAATAAAACCGAAGAGGAAATAAATCTTTGGTCAGCAAATATCATGTTTGTGTAATATGTGTTTTGGCTGCTGTCACTTCCAAAGAATTCCCCCAAAGTCATTGATTTGGCCCCTTGAAGCAAACTCCAGCATTCAATCAACAAGAGAGAAATACTGATAAACAGGTCCAGTACATTATGTAATTCAGTTACTATGATCTGTGTTCTGTTTGCAGAACAAAGAGAAAATAATTGCTGAGGAGAGAGGGTACACTGACAATAGAGCAGCTCCTGTGTGAATACTCATCTTCATAGGTGGATTACACAAGTAGGTACCACATCGATCGCTGCTCTTCGTTCGAGCGATGTGACCGCCTAATGCATCTAAGTCTGTCGAGGCAGGAGGTCCATCCACAATTAAAGACTCGCTGAAATTTTCACGTGATTTTCAAGCAGTTTGGTTTGTTACATGCATTTATGATACAAGATACTTGGTTAAATTAAAAATGCAGGTTTTCATGCCAAAATGCCTTATCTTATATAGCGAATAACAGTAATATTTCTGTAATGTCATATTTAAGGCAAACTTAACATATTCTTTTTTTCTTAGTGCATGTAAAAGGGCTGCCCTGATATAATTGTGTTCATAATTTTGGAAATATGTTGATATTTGAAGTCCCACATACCGCAAGGACGTTATAAGCTTTTTCCTCTAAGGAAGGAAAACCAAAAAATCTAGTCTTGCAGTCTATCTTGCTGCAAATCACTTCAGGAAATTTTGAAAAACAGTTTTTCAGGCATCCTTTCAATTAACAAGTCGGCCTAAATTTGGCTGTAGTTGAATGATGTGAAAGAACAGAAAGCAACAGCTTACTGAAAAGAGACATTTATTGGACATCTACCCTCTGCGCTCTACAACCAGGGCATCTTAACAAGGACATAAATATCATCGTCCTCATAGACCTCTGATCAGTGGCTATGAAAGACAGTTTGTGGGCCAATAAGGCTGCATTAGGGTTCAGTTTTTGATGATATGTTTTTATAAAGTTAGATCATAACTTTGCTCACACAGTTAATGTCTCTCAGCGGCCT
>JAPZEA010000011.1:11168689-11179619 GCA_029783685.1 Heniochus monoceros
AAAACGAAACAAACAAACAAAAAAATAACTAATGCAAAGAATCTACATCCAGTCGCTCACTGACTAACTGATGCTATCAAGGCCGGAAGATGCAAGAGAAAGAGCAACTGTTCCGGGTCCCTCTTTATTGGCTTTCCATCAGTCAGGCCAGACCAGATACACTTGGGAGAAGACTACAAAACATTAGGAGTCGAAATCATATACAAATGACAACCAGCAGGGGGAGCTCATAACACCCCCACCCTTAGTTACTGAACAGCATACGCTGAAAGAGGAAAACAAATGTTAATACAAGAAAGTAAACTGTCATGTCAGAGTGCACTGTTCAAGAAATAGCTGTTCACAGGTGCAACAATGTGTCAGCCAGGACATTATCCCTTCCGACCTCCACACCGAAGGCCTTTGGTGGCAAACTCCAACTCAATTACACAGTGGGATCCTAAAACACCTCCACAATGGCTTCCAATTGCTTTTGATTCCCCATAATACATTAAAAGAATTAGCTCCATCCTAATGCTGTTCGGTCTCCAGCCAGTTGAGCAGTCAGCTAGCATGGAACCAACCAGGTCTCTGCCTGACCCTGCCCTGGAGCCACCATCTGGGAGGCCTCCAGATTCAGATTCAGATTCCATTAAGACAGAGCTGGCAACTCTGAAATCAGTTATCTAAAATATTCAGCTTTGCCTTCATCTGCTTATAATGAAATTCTTAAAATGTGGGTACCAACACTGAATAATCTCAATATACCCAGCAAGACTTCTCCTGTGGATATGACTGGATGGGATAAAGAAGAAATGGTTGTTGGCTTTCTCAGAGATGATCCATCTGCACTGGGTTTCCATCAGGACTTCAACCTAAGCTTGTCTCCATTGTCTCAACTGCTTATCTGCTGCTGCCCCAGCTGTCAGACTACAGGAGTTCCTCTCTGGAACCAAAGCTACTCTCTAAGGTTTTACACTTCTTATTTTAAACCTTATTTTGACCTTGCAAATCCTATGTGTCTGAATCATGCGGATAATGTTCCCTTCAGGAGCCATGTACATTCCTATCCAGTGTAGGTGCTACTGTTTTAGCATGCAGTATATTGTAAAAAAAATAAATAAATAAAGTCCTCTTTATCCTTGTCTGTGTGTGTGCATAGTGCCAGTCTTAGATCACACTTCAGTGACAAGTACAAAATAAGAATTGAGTACTACTTGATTAGCCAATGACAGGCCTGACACCAGTGACTGAATAAAATAGTTTGATCGGCAGTGACAAATAACAGCTGAGTGGCTGGATTTTGAATGGGCCTACAAAGGCCCAGGATGTCATGGCCCTGTGACAGCCCTGCTTGGTTTTGTTGTTTTTAGGGTTTCTGTTGTCTCTTTCCTCCAATGTCAGCCCCCCCTCCTCTGCAGGGACCCCCTCCACCCATCCATGTTCCTCCCCCTGTATGTGGTCCTCCCCCGATACAGAGTGACAGCACCCAGCAATTTGGCCCACCTCCAGCTACATACCCTCCCTATCAGAATCAGTGGCCAGGCACCCAGCCGCCACCACAACAACAGCCTCCTCCTGGAGCACTTCCTCAGAATATCATGCCACCCAGAGGACCACCACCACCATTCCCTCCAATGGCCCAGAGAGGCCCTGCTCCTCAATTGTTTGATCCCTCCATTCCCCCTCAGCACATTGGACAGCAAGGACCCCCTCCAGGCCTCCCCCCACCCCCTGCTTTTGATGGACAGAGCACCTTACCTCCACCAAGATTCACTGGTCCTCCACCACCATTTAATTTCCCTGCAAGCAGAGGTCCCCCTCCACCTTTCACAGGGCCACCTCCTGCTCACTTTGATAACAGACTCCCACCTCCGTCCCACTTCCCAGGGCCTAGGGGTCCCCCGCCATCTCAGTATGGTGACCATGGGGCTCAACCCTCGATGGCAGACCAACCTCGAGGATCAGCAGACCAGTATAATAAAGACAGTTCCAGCTCCTTCAAGCTAAATGTGGACCAGATTGCAAACCCTCTCCATATGTTTAAAGACAATCAAGGTCCCCCACCTGGTCCAGCATACCAGGGACCTCCACCTAACCAATATGAGGACAGAAGAGGTCCACCTTCCAGTTGTGAGATGAGTGGGCCGCACTTCAGTCCACATAACCAGTATGGGAGCTCCAGACCACACTCCTCACCCCCGCATCGAGGATCTTTTGATGAGCACCGAGGTGCCCCCCCCCATGAGAATAGACCCCATCCGTCTCAGCGTTTTGGAGGATCAGAGCGGTACCGCTTCGATAGGCACTCTGATGAGGCTAGACCTGTTCGCCACAGCGGGCCGCTACTGCCAACTCCTCCAGAAGCTCCCTTAGGTCCTCCGAGTCGCATGGGAGCCCACAGTCCAGAAATGCAAAGGGATGACCACTGGCGCCGCCACTCTCCTGAAATGAGGAGGAGGAGCAGCACAACCACCCGAGAGGACTCAGAACCCCACAGTGGAGATCGCTTCAGTCGCTTCGAAGGAGGCCACAGGGAACCTGCGCCCCCACAACCCTCCGAAGAGAGGCCAAGGGAGCTGTCCGAGGACCGGCGGAGGGAAAGAGAGCGGGAAGTCCCCCACGCTGGCAGGCCGTCATGGGACAGGAGCCAGGTCAAGCGGTGGAGCAGAGAACGAGAGTGGGACAGAGGCAGAGAAAGGGACCGCGATCAGGAGCGTAGTCGAGAAAGAGAGCGCAGCAGAGGGAGGGAGGGCGACAGACACAGGGAGACAGAGGGAGAGCGACACAGGGATCAAGACACAGACAAGAGGAGAGACCGGGAGAGAGACAGGGAAAGAGACAGACCCAGGGATTCTGACAGGAGGGACTACGACCGTGACAGAGGGAGAAACCGTGACCGAGAACGTGACCGAGAACGTGACCGTGATCGAGATCGCGAGCGAGAGCGAGATCGAGATCGAGATCGCGAGCGAGAGCGAGATCGGAGACGGGACAGATCCCGAAGCAGGGAACGGGACAGGGACAGGGACAGAGACCGTGGGAAAGACCGGGGCAGGGACAGAGACAGGGACAGGGACAGGGAGAGAGATAGAGACAGGGACAAAGACAGGGATCGTCGGGACAGGAGCAGAAGCAGAGAAAAGAGGGAGGAGAAAAAGGACAGTAAACATGAAACACCTAAGGAGAGTGATAAAACTGCAGAGAATGACAGCAGCATGTCCTAGCCTGTTTTATGAACACTACATAATGGATTTGAGAGACGCAAATCTCTCACCATTTGAAGTCATCACTGTAAATGTAGATGAACAGTATTTTGTTAAATTTCCACGGTTATGTTCCTACTAGAAAAAAGTTTGAAAATGTTTGTATTCTTTTGTCACTTAAAGATTTCTAAGTTTGTTTTATCACATTTGAAAAATAACTGAAGGCCATCTAGGTTGGTTGTGTACAAGATGTATTAAGTAGGCTACTGAGTCCTGTTACACATACCTTTCTCCTGTCAGAGCATTTTTTAAGAAAACAATAACATAACTGGTAAACACACCATTTGCAATATGTAAATATGAATGTACTTGTGTATATACTGATGTTTTTTTATCATACTTTTCTAAGTAGAGAAATGAAAAGCCATATATCTGAGACTGATAATGTGAAAGTAAAGGGCAACTCTGTTTCCACACAAATGTGTGTCTATATGTCCAGCAGGTTTGAACTTTAAGGCTCCAACTGTCTTTAGTATACACCCCATCAATGGTTGTTAATAAAATGTCCTGATTTTGTTTTCGCTCAGCCAATTAAACCTGTTTGATGACATGTTTGTCTCTGTTGTAAATACACGTGTGTGTGTGTGTGTGTGTGTGTGTGTGTGTGTGTGTGCTGACCTTTTCACACTGTGGCAACATGGTAAATCTCCCCCCGGCTGCTTCCATTTGTGACACACTTGTGAGAGACAGCAAGAGAGACAACAAGAAATGCTGAATGAATAAATAATGAGATTACCATATTGACAGCAGCACACCTATTTATGCTTGACTGACTCGTTGGAGGTTGATGTAACAAACAAGAGGAGTTAGGGAATGACAAATTGGCTGGATAACTATGAAAAACACTGACATGGTGAAATTAAGCAACTCCCCGGAGAGACTGAGAGCTTTTCTTTTCTTTCTTTTTCTTTTTCAAGCAAAACAAAAAGCAATAAATCAATAGGTAAATATTTCTACATAAAATGAAAAGAGATTTTTCAGGAACGAGCTGCTGAGGTAATTAAATGGGGCCAGGTGGCTTTTTTCCGACTTTTTTTCCTCTAATCTTGCTGCAACTTCAAATGTATGGAGCACAAAATGTGGTTATCTTCACAAAACTACACACACTGCTTCACGGTATTAGCTCTTGTAACAGTAGCCCAAGGATTTTAGCTGGCAATCTAGCACTAACAAAGCTAAAACAGAAGAAGAGACATTAAATCACACACATCTACAAATAAAGTTTAAGACGTATTAGCGTTGTGGTCCTTGATGAAGACAGGGGGCATGTAACTGAAAATGAAGAGATAATGTTATGGAGCCAGGCATTGTCTGTCAATCACTGAGGCACTGTAACTGTAACAGACTGCAGAGGTGGCATCCAGCCACTTCTATGAAAACTGCTCGCCAAGCACAGAAGCCAATAAAGATTTCTAGCTTTGGGGTTTGCGGGGTAAGCCTACGTCTGTTGCCAACAACACAGTGTCTGACAACATGCTAAGAATGGAGCTTATGTACAGGACGTAAAGTATGTACAGTTTGGTGAGGTTTCAGCAGCAAGGTTAGGTTTATGTTACGGGCTGAGGAAATGGCTGGACCCTAAGTGCAGAACACAGACACTGACGATTTGAATAGTAAAAGGATTTATTGCAGAAGATGGATAATGATTGCTGGGAGCGGGCAGGTATGGGAGGTGAGTCAGCAGGTTCTTTGGGCATTAGCACAGCGGCAGACCTGGCTCAGCAGCTGGCGGTAGGTAATGGCCACATGGTGGTCAGGTGAGTTCCCCTCCCTGAGAAGACAACATGCAAGAGGAGAAACATACCAAATCTGTTACTGTAATGCAAAACCTGTCTGAGATGGTGTGAAACTCTGTCTGTATGAGATGATTACATAGAGCTAAGCAGGGGTTTGGCTTTTCAATACTTTCATGATACACACAGAAACTTCCAATACTGTTTCCTCCAGTGAATTCTGTGAGTTCACAGGAGAGATAACCTGTTCCTGTTTTTTCTGGGTCTATATTAGGTTTGGATGTTTGTCAGGACAGTTGTTTGCAAAACTATGTGTCACAATGTTTTGAAGGCCAGCAGACAGCATGGTAGGCCTCTGGTGCAGGATAGAAGCCAAACATGGCAACAACCTCAGCTTTATCTCCAGGCTGCCAGTGGTGAAATTAATTGTTACCGTGATGAAACTCTGCAGTCATAAATGCAACAGTAAATGATTAAGTGCACTAATGGTGCAACAGTGGTGCTTAAGAGCTCTGTGCTACTTTACATATACAGATACAGCATGTGAAAAAGTTTACCTACGAATTTGTGTCTATTGGCAAATATGCATCAGAGCAAACTGAATCAAATGTGGAGTTCCACAGGGTTCAATCCTTGGAACGCTTTAACACAAGTAAAGTAAATTATCCCTTTAGCTCTCAGTGTGCATTCAGCAAAACAAGGACAATAATAAACCAGCCTACTATCACCTTAAAATATAGCATGAATTCGAGATTTTGTGTACAAACAAGATTTAGTAAAACTAATCCAAGTCTTTATTTCCGGTAGGCTGGATTGCTGTAATAGGATTTTCTCCGGTTTTTCTAAAAGAGCTCCTTGACAGCTGCCTCTCGTTCAGAGTGCTGCTGCTTAAGATCTAACAAAGACCAAGAAAGCTAAGCACATTACTCCAGTTTTCAAAATCTCTGCAGTCTGATAAATATCTTTGACTAATACAGCAAAAGAATAGAAGTTTTCCTTGACCAGTCCACAAAAATCACAACTTTAGTCAACCCACATCAGTTTTAAATCTTTCTTGTACATTTTTCACAGGAAAGATTCTTTGATATGACACTTCCTTGACATTGTTTGGAACACAGTGCTTATAACAAATGTGCATTTGTTGGTCTATTTTTATGTAAGCTATTCTATTGATAAGAGCAGTGCAGAAATACTTTCATGGAGAAAAGATCATTTTGTGTTTATCTCTGATAAGTCTGTTATTACTTCATCTAGTTCCCCCAATATTATGGAAATTGTACTGAAAATAGAAAAACATAAATGTAATGTGGACTGTCTGTGATAGCTTTGGCACCAGTCGCGCGCGCACACACATACACAACGTCGTCGTGGAGAAAGAAAGAGAGAGAGTAGCACTTCCGGTGTCTCCAACCAATGAGCTGATTCCACATGCGGACACCGAACACCGCATTCGACGCACGCGAGAGCTGCAGCGAACGAACGCGATTGGTGCCGATGAGGACGCTAGTGATTCCGCAACACACAGGCAGAGCGGACGGAGGGAGCCGAGCTGCAACTTAGCCACATGTTTAAATAATCTATTTGGACAGATTTATTCTGGAATTCGCTGTTTTAAAAAAGAGGAAGGTCTTAAAATATCCAATTGGGACTGCGATGTTGGTATGAATTGTTCGTTCAAGGTCTCTCAGGAAAGCTAGCGGAGCACAGCCGGCGAATTCAAGCGGAGCCAAAGGAGCCCAACAGTTAGCTTGCTGTAGCCTGTTAGCTATCCGCTAGCACAGGAGCCGCTAACTCGTTCACTCTCGCCTAGCACCTGCACGCCGTGTTGCCGGTGTCATAGTTAATTAACCGGTAACAGTCAACACCGTGGGGTCCCACTCTAACATTTACAAGTATTTTCGTTTTAAGTGCCGGGTGACATCAAAGGAGGAGAAAACCGTGACAGGTTGAGGTTGGGACCAACAGGGCGAAACAAGCCGTGTCCTCAAGTGGCCGTCCACCATGGACAACGCACACACAAAGACGGTTGAAGAAGTTTACAGCTTTTTTAACGTGAATGAAAGCACTGGTCTGAGTTTAGAGCAAGTGAAGAAGCAGCGGGAACGATATGGACCAAACGGTAAGGAACTGGTTAACACTGGTTTGTTCAAAAACAAGTAGCCATACTCTCCCGGTGTCATGTATGGCCCATGGCTCCCGATTTGTAACGGGCGACATGCCGAACATAAAGAAAGGTTGTTGACGTCACTATCTGCATGTTGAAATACTGTCAAGCATCACTTCTGTGACTCACTTTGTAGCCAATAACTGTTAGACCACCCCCTTTATACCATGTATCTGTGTAATTTTGCTACACTACTGCTACAGCAATATGCTAATATTGTATATCAAGTACTGACATTCAACTAACTGTTCATCTGTCTCTCTTTTGTCTGCGGTCTGAATGGAATGACCTGCAGAATTGCCAGCTGAGGAGGGTGAGTGGATCGATGTGTATAAATGCAAGGACTTACCTGTATATTTTTAGAATCTCACATTCATTTTTTTTTCAATGGAAGGAAACACTGGCATCCATTTGTTTAATGCAACTCTTGTCCTCCAGGTAAATCCCTTTGGGAGCTAGTGGTCGAACAGTTTGAAGATTTGCTTGTGAGGATCCTTTTGCTTGCTGCCTGCATATCCTTTGTAAGTATAACACGTGTTTTGTTATCTGTACAGGTGATTTGTCCATGGTCATTCAATTAGTATGGACCAGATAGAGCTGTCTTAGTAAAATTAATTTAGTTGCTCATACTTGACTTGCACACTTACATACAAGGAAATGCTATATCTCCTTTACCATATTATCAGGATTGGTAGTAGTAAAAGACTGAGCAGGTTGTGTCACTTGTAAGAGGCCTAGTTCAATACTCAGCTCAAGCTAAGGTTGAGTGTTTTAATGTTAGAGCAGTGAGATCTTAAATACGAGAGCCTGTTTCATTTCCTCCAAGACTGAGTATGGGGAAGATAAAATAGTAAAACTTGGCTTTCTGCCAGTTGAACATTGTCTCTGTTCATCTCCACCACCATCTTTCTTCTCACCCTTTCAGTGATGAGTTCAGTGGGTTTTTTATTTTCTCAGCATGGTTCTGTCATCATACAAAGTGTGTATAGTCCTTTTCTGAGTGATTCAGTGAAGATCACAACTTAGCAAGAATGCTGCTCAAAGTGGCTAAGAAAGCTGCCCAGAATCTGTCTAGTAACACAACCCAGATGACCCTTTTTCATGATTCTGTCTTAAGGTATTTGTTAATGCATACATGCTTTTGCTCTTAAATTAAATCATAAGTCATTGCAGCCATTTTGAGCCTGTTGTTTCAGAGAGATTATGTTAACACATCAATAGTCAAGAAGTCCAGAGTTTATAAGAAACAGTGACACGTTGTTAATGTGAGAACAGATAGTTATGTCACTTGATGATTACGTGGCAAGTTGTTGGAATGAGCAGTGTGCTTTGTGTTTGGCTGTGAAAGTGATGGACACCTGAGAAGTCCACATGTCTCTCTGATGATTCAATTTCCTGGCGTTAACAACCCATCACACTGTAGCAATGACTTGAACTCTCAGCATTACTTTGATGTCCAGTGTTCATATTGTTGTCATGAATACAATGTGACAGTTCCATAAACGCACAGACATAACTTGTGGATGCTTGTGTTCTTGTCACCAGTGAGTGGCAATCCTCAGTGTGGTTTATGTGACACAAGGTTAGGTTAGCTATCCTGAGGCCGAGTCTATGAGGATTGGCTGTAGGCCGACTGGTATGGTGATGACAGCCAGCTATGGTTACAAAGCTCCTAAATCACCGACTGTAGTTCGCAGCTTGTTCTCAATCACACAAGCATATGCAGACATATTCACATTTTTTTAGCATGAAAACAATTAGACCACAAAGTTATACACAAACACTTGTTAGACTTTATATTGAGTCGCTCAGTAACTGAAAGATACAACATTGTTTGATAGACATTTAGATTAGACATTTGATTGGCCATCCTTAAATAGGTTGGAGTAGAAGATACAGAGCTGTTGGGATTTTGTTTGACACACTTCAGTCCTGGCACAGATTCTAAAAGAGGAGAAAGTGGTTACTACGTTCTTAGTCTCTCTGACATAACTTTCTAACACACTTGGCCTAGTTTCTGCAATATTGGCAGAAGCTGGCTTGGTATGTATTATGAATTATGAAATGACTGTTAGATACTTAAGAGTTTAAATCATTGTGCCAAATGTGTAAAAGTCAAAGTGGGGTGCTGGCACAACTTTTGCTACTAGCAAGGTGTGTGGAAAAGACTGGGAAGAAATCCTAAAATGGACCTGATCAGAATCAGAATTGGGTTAATTGCCACAAGTAGATTTTCACATACATAAAATAGATTTGTACAATAAAAAATGTGAAAGATATATACAAAATATGAAAAATATATCTGTTACTTGGTAATCCGAAAATGATCTTTGTCTAGCAAATTTATAGCAAGGCCTCGTAGCAACAATATATTTGAAAATACCCGCATGTTGGAAACAGAGGCACACTGGTGGTGTTGTCCAGCAAGAGTGTAAGTTTCTCGTGTTTCTTTGGGGTGCAATTAATGTTATCCCATCAGGAATTCAGTGGTCTCATGCTTCAGTATTAATTGTTATTTGTTGTGTATTTAATTATTGCTAATGTCTTTTTCTCTTTTTCTTTTTCTTTTTTATGTAGGTTCTGGCCTGGTTTGAAGAGGGAGAAGAAACCGTTACAGCCTTTGTGGAGCCTTTTGTTATCCTACTTATTCTCATAGCAAATGCCATTGTAGGAGTCTGGCAGGTAAACACAATACCTTTACAAATCTACCTTAGTATGGGATATTAAAAACTTGTCTTTTTGAGCTATATGTTTGTATACTGTTGTGAATACAGATGAATAAGTGCCCTGAGTGGAGACAATGACTTTTGCCTATTTAAAATGATTACTTAACAATGGATAGTCAGGTGAGCATTGCTTAGGAAGTAACTTTTCTTAGGAGGTTTTGTCCAGATGTACAAAACAGGAGTGATGGGAGACGGTGTCTATCACTTGAATGCTGAAAACATGAGGGGCAGTGGAATTTTGCTACCTGACCCTGCCGTGCCTGCTGTTCCTCATAGCAAACTTGTTATGTTATGATAATAGTTCTGTACCTGGAGCAAAATGGTGCAGCTCAAAAGCTTGAGGTTTTACTAAACAACATAATATCACAGAAAGAAAATGTGCATCTCTGCAGAGTTTTTATCCACTTTTATAATTGTCACCAAATGGCAGAACCTAATGCCATGGAACGAAACATGGAATGGAAAAGCTTATAATTAAATTTTTATCATGAAAGACAGAAAGTCAAAATGTAACAGTCCCCATTCAGGCCAAGGATACAGCACACATCCTATTGGACCTTCAGGGTAAAAACACACCAATCTCACACACTTCTTGTCTCAGTCACACCGCAAACTGGGCCTCCTCCGCTTCCTCCTCATTCTTAGGGCATTTCCATTGGCACTTTTGGCCACGCCGAGTCACGCCACAGCATGCTGTTTTGCATTTCGAGTACCAGTTTAAATGCACCGAGTTCTGCTGAGTGGCGACTGAGATGGACCATCTCTAGTGTCAGGTCAGCACGCCTGACCGCCTCCAAGTGGGTTGCAATGACATCAGATGGGTTCCAGGGATGATTCAGTGTTGTGTTTAAATAGCCTCTGCTGCTGTTGCCAGACAAAGCAGATACTTCATCAGATTCAACTATTTTGTATCAGTTTTTCAAGCAATCAGTGGTAGATGCCAAGAAAAATCCTAACAACAGCCTGAAAACCCATGATGATAAATAGCTGGCTACTAACAGCCCTTGTACAATGCAGTAATAAACGGCGCTAAAGAGGGCTGTTAGTAGCCAGCTATTTATC
>JAPZEA010000011.1:11315441-11330950 GCA_029783685.1 Heniochus monoceros
GTCCCTGCCTCAACTGTTGCCCCCCACTTGTGTTAAACACACACAGACACACACTCACATAACCTGACCTGATAAGATCAGGGGTAACAGCATACCTGCCTGCAAAAACACAAATGACAATCCCTCGGGTTTTTCGGGTAGCGAGGAAGCATCACGTCTTGTCACACTATGCTGCCTTATTGCTCTTCCTCCCTTTCTTTCCTTCCCTCTGCGGTAGCTGTTATCCTCCGTCCTCCCTCCATCTTTTTCTCGTCCTGCAGCTCTTTTGCTTGCTGAGGCTCATCTAAGCACCGGAGACGTGCCTGGAATCGATTGTCTGATTAATACAGGAGACAAACACAATTAAAAATTGATTCGCGGCTCATTATTGACCAATGTGAATAATTAACCAAGGTCTCACGGCCATGCCCACAAGTGTGTGTTTTTGTGCATGGTATGTGTGTGTGTGTGCGTGTGTGTATTTGGGATTTTGCTCCATATTCAGATATTTATTGAGCTCATATGCTGCTTTTTTAGCAAGCGGTGGCCGCATGGGCTGCTGTAAATCTTTAGCGCTGAATGAACTCTGCTGGTGTGCACCTGCGCGCTAAAACACCGGCAGCGTCTTCACTTTTTCACTGTTAATGAGTGTTGATTTTTCACCGGTGTTCTATTAGCTGCTGAAAATGTTGATTGTTTGTTCGCTCTTAAAGCTGATGTGGTCTCAGTTTTATCTAAGTGTTGGTGTCAAGTGTTAATTTCACACTGGGCTTGTTAGGACTGTCGGAGTGCGTTTAACACCGCCAGCTTTACAGTTTTGGGTCTTTGAGATATGATTCTGGAGATAATGTCTGGGGGGATGTTTACAGGATGAATTGTTTTGTCCATTAAGTCATTACACATGATACTGTATCGCTCAGACTGCAGTGGTATCATTTAGAGGCAACATGGAGGGATGAATTTTGACACTTTGCTGCTGCAGAAAAAAAACCCCCACACAGACGGCCAAATTAGGGGCATTCAGAGACCACAACAGTGTGTATTTTTGACGCTTTACTGGTGCAATTTTGGACAAATTTGGACACATGATACATTTTGCTTGTCAAGTATGTACCAAATAAAAATTGTACTGTCATTAAACTACATTTGTAAGCTGGAAAAGGACTAAATCCTGTACTTAAGGGCCAACAAAAAATGACAGAAAAACATATTCAGGAATCTCAGACAGGCTGAAATCTGGTGAATTCATCTTGTTATAGTTTAGTCCAAGTTTAACAGCATCATTTGTAACTCGATTTAGCTGCAACTGAGTTATAGTTAAGCGTGTGTTAACATTATGGGGATGAAGGATTTAGTTTCAGTAATCATTAACCCAACAAAACACGCATTGTCTGAGCTGAAATCTAAAAGGTTACGTTTGTACGGTTAGTATGGATAATTTAGGAGAACCGAAACTTCTGCTCAGGTTTAGAGAGACTGGAGAGAGTTACACGACAACAATAAATGTGCAATTTGTCCATTGCTTTGCTTCCGTTTCCTGAAGTGTTAATACTAGAAGTGCTTAGCTGGAGTAAAGTACAAGCTCCACATGATAGCCGGGACATGAGAAACATGCAGCTGTGCAGAGGCATGTTCTGATTGACTGCAGGACTTATAGAGAAGAAAGAAACATCCTATATGTAGATGTTGAGTCATAATTGGCTTACGAAACATCAGCGGGTTCTTGACTGGAAACGGGGTTCAATTAACGTCGTTCAAGCACTCGCACGCACGGCGTATTGTCACGAAAAATGGCGACAGAAGCCACAGGCGGCACACTTGGCTTGAGACACACAGGAGAGTGAGTGCGCTGTCAATCAAGCACAGCCTGTGTACACCCACAACGAAGAGCTAATTAATTGAAATCACCCGTGTGGGTCTGCCATAGGTGTGCAGGGGTTTCAGAGCAATACTATAAAACTTTTTCCTGTTCTAAATGAAAATTCAGAAGCAATAAAACACACCATCGTTCACTCTGGTGTTTTGCTGCTGCAGCCTTGCTTGGTCTGGTATGCACAGCAGCTTACGGTGGTTAATGTTTGCAAACTTAAGATGGATATTGCATTGTAAAATACATTTCCTAACCTCCAGTATGTTGATAAGTATGGTATTTAGCTAATGTTTCTCTCAATCCAAGCTCAAGCCTGAGTTTCAAGAAATCATGTATAGTGAAGCTTACACCTACAACGACAAATACATGTTTGAATATTTCAGATTTCACTGCATTACTCATATCATCTTGTATGACCTCATATAAGAATATCGTCAGAGCTTTGAGTTAATTGCAGAACTTAGCTGAGAAAGAAGTGTCCTGATTAATTACAAAATAGTGAGGAAATCCCCTTTATTGCAGATTTATGCACACTCTCTCAACTGTTTGGAGAGTCATGCACACACAGCAAGACTTCGCAATGTGTCTAACCCTTCGCCTTCTAACTGGAAGGAAGGAAGGACCTACACAGCGGTACTTTTTCATGACAAGGCCAAAGGCATCAAAACATTTGAGCTGTCAAGAGCTGAATGAATATGTTTAGATGTTTGAAATGCTTGATGTGTGGTGTGTTTTTAATCATTAGACAAAAGTACTGGGGAGGCTCTCGTCAGATTACTGGAAGTGGTCACAGTGTATTTAAAATCCTGTAAAGCAATGCAACAATAAAAAAAAAATCCGCAGTGGAACAACTGAATTCTGGCTATGACTTATTAAATAATGCGTTTAATCTTGAATGCACTACCATTGTGTCCTCATTTGAATCTCCAAATGTTGAGTTTTCCTCAGAGGGATAGTATCACACGGAGATTAGATCAAACCACAAGCCCTAATGTATTATTGTGCTCTGCTCGACCCCACAGGTACAACAGCCTGGTGACAGGACAGAGGGCAAAGGGCATCATCGCAATGTGCTGGCTTCTCTCAGTAGGCATCGGCCTGACACCAATGCTGGGCTGGAACAAAGGTGGGAGATTTATTTTGTATTGTATTTCTGGAGAAAAGTGCTCAAATTTACTTCAATACCAATAGTTTAGTTGATAGTCAGAGGAAATGTTTTTCGCGTTGGCTTCAGTTCAGTGAAGTGCTTCTCACTGCTTAAAGGAAAGCTGAAGGCAACTGTCAGATTTCAAGTATGGAACTTAAACCATGCACATTGTCTCGCTATAGCTACATGATAAATGTTTTGCCATATAGAATTCTTTCTTCTATGGAACAAATGTATTTGTTTGACATTATTAAAAGATAAAAAACTGCCAGTAAATCGCTCTTGGCTCTGTTGTCCAGGTTTGAACACCACCACCTCCAGCACCAACAGCTGCCCCGAAGGCCTGACGGAGTGCCTGTTTGAAAGAGTGGTTACCATGGACTACATGGTCTATTTCAACTTCTTCGGCTGCGTGCTGGTGCCCCTGTTGTTCATGCTGGTCATCTATGTCCATATCTTCATGGCTGCACGGCGCCAGCTCCGCCTGATGGGGCTCAAAGTTGCACACACACCTGCTCCGGGGCAAATAGCCTCATCGTCGGGCACATCTCGTTCAACCCTGCAGAAAGAGGTGCATGCTGCTAAATCGCTGGCCATCATTGTTGGTCTGTTTGCTGTGTGCTGGCTTCCGCTGCACATCATCAACTGTTTCAACTACCTGTGTCAGGACTGTTAGCGCTCGCACATCTGGGTGATGAACATTGCCATCATCCTCTCCCATGCTAACTCTGTCGTTAATCCCTTCATCTATGCTTATCGCATTCGGGAGTTCAGGCAGACCTTTCGGAGGATCCTGCATCAGCACGTCCTCGGGCGGAGGGATGGATGTGGGTTTGGGGTTGGGAGTGGTGACAGCAGAAGTGTCGGGAGCAGCAGTATCATGAGGACTTCCTCCCGTGCCAGTAAAGAGGGTTCATCGTGTGGCACAGTAGTGAACACCTACATCCTGGACCCCAGCCCCGACCGAACTCCACCAACTGCCACTCATGAATCCTCTTGCCGTTGGACATCAAAGTTACCTGCTGCACCAAGCAGCTTCATACCAAATGGACACCAAATAAAGGGCAGCAGCCTCTCAGCAACGCAGCAGCGGCCATGCATCATGGGATCTGCTGCTCAGGATGGAGCAGAGTCGGCCACATATCTGAAGGGAACAACAGACGTTTTGGATGTGAAAGACAGTGGAAGCTGCATTGCTTTTGTAAACATTCAGGCTCTCTCCCCAAAACAGACTGACTGTGTCTGCTCCACAGAGCTTACCAAAGTCTCATGACAAACATATTCAGACATTTAAAACACATTTGTATTGCCATAAAAACATATAACAGTGTGCAAACTCGACATAATGAAGAATGAGCAATAAATCAGCAGCAACAGCATATCGACTTCTCTCTCTGAAGCCATATAGACTCATTGCCAAGCATCATTTTGGCATGTTTTATTACTTTGTTCTCGTCAATCATCTCTGTGTTGGATCTGAAAGCACACAACAGAATTTGCCATAAGCAGGTGGATGTTTAAAACGCTTTCCAAACATGCAGTGCAACAACATCTACAGTAGCGTGTTCTTTTTCCAAGATAAATTAACTTTTTTTAGGTTGCTTGTCATTTAAACAACATGCGTCTTTACATGCAGAAACGTCAAATGTATTGTACCCTGCAATGTGTTTTTAAGACACTTCTATTAAATTCTTGATCTGAATTTTTTTGATAATATCACATCAGGTCAGCTTTTGTAATGGCTATCTGTATTGTTTTTACACACGAGAGAATTGAAAGTCTTTAATACTTATTATGTCACTGGTTTGAGCACCTCTGTTGGGTAAACATCTGTTAAAAAGCAATTTCTCAAAGTGCTGGATAGCTACATAATATTTGATATTTTTAGCCTGATCAGTAATTTGATAACTGCCAGGCAGCGCGAGTCTGTTGCTGGTTCAACAATTTTGTGATGTATGTGTCAAAGGCATCTAATGAATAAATCCAGTTACCAGCCATCCAAAACAAAGAGCTTGTTTGACCTATTCAAATATCACTCCATATGCCTGTAGTGTGGCTACGTTCAGAGCGAGGCTTGCACAAATACACAGCACGAAAAGCACACTTACACACACACACACATACACGTGAAGTACATACACATGACCACAGACTACTCAGCGGGAGGTATTTACAGAGTAGCCCGGTTGCTGACGCCAGTAAATGAGCCTAATGCAATGGAAATCAAATGACGGTTCATTTGATGATGTCTTTTATTATGCCATTATGCCTTCTCTTTCCTCATTAAGAAGCCCTTCCATGGTGCGAAAGGCCGGCATTAAGCAGCATTTACATACACAAACCCTGGAGATGTGACATGTCCCCAGGAATAAACATACATGGGCATGTGTCCAGCTCATGTATGTTTATTCAAAAACTATGCATATCAGTTGTTTGTTACACTTTGTGGTGAGGAAGAGGCCATTTCATTTTAATACTTTGTTTTTTTGTGCTGTTTAGATAAGCAGGAGATAAGGGTTATGAAAATGATGTGGTTATGGGTGATTCAAGTCTGACTCATTTATAGGAAAATAAACACAAAACAAAACCACAAATAAACAAGGGACTGTTGACGGACCATGAATCTGCCTCATCGACGCCATCATTTGTCTTTTGTTCACGTGCAAGACTCCAGCTGGGTCCATGGTGATGTGATGTCCTAAAGCAAAACAATCCAGTTGTCCTCTTCAGTAGTAGTAGTATAGTATGCCATTCAATCGTAAACTACAGTATGGACACTGGCGTGCAGGTTTTCTTTTTTTTCTTGTTTTAGAAAGAACAAGGAAATTAGCAGAAACTTAAAAACACAGTTGCTTAGAAGCAATATTTGATTCTCTTCGCGTTCTCTCTCTCAGGCTGATGCAGTGGAGCCACAACTCGCATCAAACATATCTTGTCTAATGGATAGATAGATTAAAAAGTGAATGCCTCATGTACCTGCTCTAATAAAAGTTTAAATGTAAGCTATCGCATGTGTGACGTTAGTGTATGTGCGTGGGAGGTTGTTGGTTTGCAGAAATATTTATACATACGCCGTATAAACTCTTGCAGTTTTAACTTTGGTCCTCTTGTGGATAAATATGTACAAATACATGTCGAGCTCTGGTCATATTCAGATTTATTCAGATGTCATAAATGACTGAGGGTCAGGCAAACAGAGCTTCAGGACTCAGGCGAACACTGGGCAGACTTTCCACAAGCATCTCGCACAAATTAAACAAACCAGTACAATCACTCCATAAACAAATCTGGATTTCTTTTGTCATGTAACGTTTGTCATACCTTCATTCAAAAATACAAGTCCCACAATGCATCGCGGGATGCCACGGGAAGCGTTTCATCGAGCCGTTGTTGCATTGTGGGTAGGCGGAAAAAGGCTCCAAAAGGTTAGCGAAAGCGACAAGCGCACGTTGCAGAGCCGCTCAAGAAGAAGAAACAACAACAAAGAAATCAGTTTTCAACACAGAATCAAGGTAACCGTCTTAACAGACTGGATAAAATAGCACTCTAAAGTAGTCGACCAAATCTTGGTGTTTGTGTATTTCGTAAGAGCTCATTCATTCAGTCGACCAACATGTTTCCGTGTGTTTGCCGAACCCAAGTCCGTATTTCAATAAAGAAATACATGTTGAACTAAGTATTTAAATAACACCGGGCTTTGTTTTGTAGTAGTTTGTACCAGTAATTACTTCAGAGTAATGTATGTAGCTATTTAGTCGTTTTAGGTAACTGCATGCATGTAAATTCACGAAGGACTAACGTAAGCTAGCTAGCTAATGTAGCTAGCGATAAAGTTTCTCTGCTTTTACAAAGACATTTGTCATCTAGCAAGTTTAAATATCACACTGTATTCTTCTAACAGGCAGTGATTAATATGCACAGACCCAATGTCATATTTTTAGCAGTTCTTGCTTCGTTTTAGGCTGATAACGTTTACCTGTAGCTAGTACCAGATCTAAAGCAGTGTTGAGATGGCTTAACGTAATGGATTCACATAACACAAGACTTCGGACGGACCTAATTAGTGATTTCTCTGCAGTTTAAATAACATAAAAAATATAAGGTATCAAAAACAAGATATGTGATTTTTGTTCCAGCAACTGAAGGACTCCACTGCTCCAAATATTTTAATTAAAGCTAGATTGTATAAAAACAGGTTGGTGACAGCCATTTATTATGGGACAGCACATTGTAACATACATGTTGTTTTTCAGGAAGAAGACGGTTGAAAAATGTCCATCGGTGTACCAATCAAGGTCCTGCATGAGGCAGAGGGACACATTGTGACCTGCGAGACCAACACTGGAGAGGTGTACAGGGGCAAGCTGATTGAGGCTGAGGACAACATGAACTGCCAGGTTGGTCCTGAAATGAGAAAAAGAATGAATAATAATCATAAATGAAGCTCTTCCTTACAGCCTGACTTCTGCACAGTTATGACCTTTTTTTAATAGTTCAGAGTCCTTAATAGATTTTCACTGTGCTTGATTACTTGAGTAATTTTAAGTCTTGTCATGTGGTGTTTAGCTAAGTGCCCATAAATGTGATGAGTAACAATACAGAAAGAAAACGCTTCATGAGTGTGATGTTTATGAAAAATTACAGATTACCCTCTTCCTGGGTAACTTTCCTGAGTGTTGGCTAGTGTGTACGGTGTGCATGTATGCTTGTATATTGAAATGCTTGCCGTTATTGTTCCAGATGTTAAGTGTCAGTTCTGTGTGTTCCTCATCTGCACATTCCCATGAATCAATTTAAAGCTGCTAGCTAAATATGTGAGGATTTGTTGCCATGATTGACCATACAAGTAGAGGCAATAGACAATGTTTCCTGACTTCTACTTCATCCAAATTTTGCAAGTGCCTCCATCTGGTGCTGTGTCTTATTGAACGCAAATGCTTTCAACTGTGGTCCTCAAGTACCACAACTGTGCCTCCTACTTGTGCAAACTAGTTATGCGAATAACTTGGAATCCAAGTTGTGAATCAGTCCCTTATCAGAAGAACTGCGGTGTTGAAAGACTCGGCTTGTGAACCACTGCTTTTACAGACCTATTGTTGCAATGTGTTAACAGGTGTGCTTGCATTGCATGGCATTATTTAGCATTAGTTTAAGTCCAGTGATGCCATGCCTCATGTATTTCTGCATCTAGCCAAACAGTTTTATGTGTTACATTTACAGTAACGGCAGAAAGTCTTTCAACCATGTGATTTAACCATGGAGCTTAAATTACACATTTTATTTCTGTCCCCACAGATGTCCAATATAACAGTGACTTATCGTGATGGCCGGGTGGCACAGTTGGAGCAAGTCTACATCCGTGGCAGCAAGATCCGCTTCCTGATCCTACCTGACATGATAAAAACTGCCCCGATGTTAAAGAGTATGAAGAACAAGAACCAGGGGTCCGGTGCAGGAAGGGGCAAGGCAGCTATTCTCAAAGCACAAGGTGGGTGGCATGTTTCTGGACCAGTATTTTTCTTTTTCTCATCAGGACTATATCTTATAAGGAGAGAAATGCTTTCCACAAATGTGGCTCAATCCCTTATGTTATGAATCTATGTGTCTCTCTGCTCTAAGCACTTTAATCATAGATATGTTCACATTTCTGCAGAACTTCATCCATGTCAATTGTATTTGTTTCGACATTGATGACATCGATGGGCTTGCTGACCCAAGAAAGACGCCAAAAGTGACATGCCCTAACATGTATATACAGTGTGGATACAATAACATACATGCATGTAAAGAGTAATTCAGTCGACTAGAACACCCATGTATTACATACAATCCTATCCTGGCTTTGGGGTTGTGTCAGAGACTCATTCATTCAGTTCTGCTTTTAGGCTGCAATTTGTGAGTTGAATTTGAATTCTAGTTTAAGGTCAAGAATGCACTGATCTGATACTGACCCAACAAGCTGGATCAGGTATAATCAGGTTATATCCCCCCAGCTATAATGTAGTGGGTCTAACTCTGTGTCAGGTAATGTAGAAGAAAGCAACAACATCACAATACTACAATAACACCAAGGCAGCCGAGGAGGCTAACATAGTGTGGGCTAAGTATTCCAGAGCTCGGGTGTTTATCTTGGGGTGATATCAACAGCTGCAGACAGTGTTCTTCCATGATTTCAACAGTATGTGGACTTTCCCAACAGAAGGGAAAACACATTGGGTTTGTGCTATGGTAACATTACCATTGAATTTTGTGCCTGTGCATGTATGCCTATTTATTTATTTGTGACATTTTGTTGTACAAAATTAGTAAAGCAGTGTTGAAGTCAAGCCTGATGTTGCCCTCTGCATAAAGGAATGATCCCAGTCTCTTCCACACAATGAGAGATACATCTTATTCATTCAACAATGGTATCAGATCAGTACCTGTGCAGAAATTTCCAAATTCAAATATTAGATTGGAACTGGAAAAGGTGCATCAGTGCATCCCTATTTAAGATGTTCTCAATATTTTGTCCCATTGGTAACATGGGTATAAAATTAGACTTGTCAGGCAAAAACCTGTTAGCGTCACAAAGGTAGCATTAAATAGAGGGTTATTTTACTGCACTGTTTTGTATTATCCACCGCTTCCATATGTTTATTTACTTTATAGATCATCTATGTGGCATTTCCCATCCTGAGTATCTCAAAATTAATGAGCCATGGGATTGCTGTGACCTAAAATTTTGGTGTAATTTCCCCTGATCAATGGCACACATGCCTGCTATCTGTCATACTGACTGTTCTAAAATATTTTATCTGTTTTTCTATGCAGTGGCAGCAAGGGGTCGGGGCCGTGGTGGAATGGGAAGAGGCAACATCTTCCAGAAGAGGCGATAACTGCTCCAGCTGCGTTAACACTGTTGCATTGTATAGTCTTCTGTTTTTTTTAATTTTGTCTTCTTTGGATCCGATATCTTGGGTATTGTTTGCAATCCTACATTTTGCAGCTTATTGCTATTGATCTCATTTTTTTATGAAAATAAACATATTTCAATTTGATGTGTCCTGTCCTGTGATTAACTCAGCTTGTATATTCTTTGTAATCACCTCCTTTTTTTCCTACCCTCATTGAGCACTGGATTGACTTGGTTTCCGTCTGGCTACTCTTCATTCGATCGCCTTAGTACTCAGCATCCTTTCAGCCCCAATGGGATTTTTACTCAAATTTGACCAATGTCTGAAAATTGCTCCAGTCTTTCCTGAAGTTTGCTAGACAGATTGTAAACCAATACAAATTTGTCCGTCTGTGTGACTCTGAACATAAGAGATATAGTAAGTCACCACATGCTGAACAGACAAATTTCAGTTTGAGCTTGATCTTGGAAAAATCACTGTGTGGTGCTTGTGTAAGAGAGTGCTAGGTCCCTAGCATGTTTGATATAATGTGTATCTATTATGGAGTTGATGGTAATATTTTCAAAGCTGTGTATTTTGCTGTGTCAACAAAATGACCAACTAACTCAAACCAAAAGAAGACAAGTGTAAAAACAGCTCCACAGAGCTGCATTAATTCTAGAGTGCAACTCTCCTTTACGCCACAGGGGGGAGCTAAGCGGCTACAAGTTGCTTGTAGCAGAAATGCCCAAGAAGCATTAAGTGTTTCGTTTTGAGGTCGTGGGCTTAACGAAAAGGAGAACACAAGGTGTAGTCTACGCCCCCTTCGCCAATGTTGGGTTTTTGTAAAGCAAAGTATTATCGTTTAATAGCCACAGTTTCCAGCTTCCCCAACACTTCCTCCATGTGAAGCACGGGACCTGTGTGCTCAGCTGGATTGGTCCACCACAACATCGCCTGTCGGTCCGCTACATTCCCCCCGTCTCTCAAACAGCTAGCTAGCTGTCGCGGTACAGACACTTCTTACACAGCCGCTGAAGAAGGAGCAGGAACCTAACAATTCTCAGTTGTGGGCCTAAGTAACACGTTAAGGTAAGGTTTTATTTTTTACAGGTAATATTTATTTTTATTGTTTTCTGTAGCGTTGTCATCGTGCGTACTACGGACGGTACTCAGCCGCACTAGCATCCCTGACTCCTACCCAACAACATCTGTATTTTTGACAGATGAAGCAGCTGCTAACGTTAGCTGAGCTGTTTGGCTTTGACGCTCACAGCTAAGTTATTAGCTTGGGCGACGGTAACACTCGTTTCCCCGTGTGAATATGTGACAGCGTTGATAATAAAGGGCGCCTACTCGTTTAAATGCTTACAGACAATGTGACAATTAAGAGTATAAGTAAGATATTTTATGTTGTATAAGACGCAGAGTCAACGGTAATTTGTGTTTGGGAGTTAACGCTGAAAACGATGAAGCGTTAATAAGGAGTCAAGCGTTAACCTTTGATGTGGATTGTAATGGAAACTGTTTTGTTTTAATTGTCATTATATATCGTTGTAGAGCTGTTTAAGAAGTTGTTTTAACTTGTCCCTTTTAGAAGAAAGCACCCATTATCGGTCTGTAGGTTACTCTAATGTATTTCCTTTCCTGTATTTCTTTTTTCAATATTTTGAGGCTTTTTGAACGTTTTAAAGCTACTGTTAAATTTGTAAGTGATTAGAATGAGCGCTCACATTATAAGGATGCTGTAATATGATTTATCACATGTTGACAGACGTGATTACATACATGAAATGCACCATATTCTATTTTAAAGTTCTTGTTTTTATGATTTGGAGATTTGAAAGCACTCAGATGGTGTCTTGTCAAAGCTGACTGCATTTCTCTTTTCTGTGGATATTCATTATTCTGTTTAAAAAAGTTCCTAGAATCTATCTGGGATACACTAACATTGCTGTGTCACAATATGAATGTCACATTTTAGACATAATGGAGCAGCTAATTGACTGAACTACTTTGATAATGGAGTAATTGTTCAAGTCAAGCAAAAAATGCCAAACATTTGACAGTTCCAGCTTCTCAAATGTGAAAACTGTTCAGTTTCTCTGTTTAATAATGTCAGAATTTTGATTGATAGTTCAACTAATAATCAATTTGAAGATGTCACCTTAGGTTCTGGGATATTGTGATACACATTTTTCAGTATTTTTTGACAAATTATTGAGAAAATAATTATTGGCCAATTAAATATTTCATATTTTGAGCAATATTCAGCTGTGATTGTGTGACAGCGCTACAGTCAAGTTGGCTGACGACGCTCATCCCTCAATTTACAGCAGCTTATCTCTTTCACGGCTCCGCGGACCACTGATGGGGTTGCCCTGTTGATCTTTTAATGAATGCTGGGGATCCTCCTCTGCTCCAGATGGCCCTGTGTTGTACTTGCATGTCTGTGTGGGACCGTGTCTGCGGGCCCCCCTGCAAGCTCTGATAAGTCCTCTCTCCCCCTCCCATCCTGACCAGATAGTGAAGGTCAGGTCATGTGACTTTTGTTATGATAAGAGGCGCAGTATGGCATCTGGAGCTGGGCAACATCTGTTGGTTTTTTCACAAGGCTCAGATCTAACTGCTTGTTCTTCATCTAGCTGCTGTGATCACCAGGGATCAGGGAAGTTTCGGGCTTTAGCTGGTAGTTCAGTCATCCATGATATGTAATATCTTTGTTTAGGAACTATAGAGACATTGGGGCCCATGCTGCTTCAGCCCACCGTGATCGGGGGCTATTTATCTTTAGTGCTAGTGTGCAGCTTAGCCTAGTTAGCAAGGATGCCTAGCAAAGAGGGATTTGACATTTCACAGGTTTTGCTGAAAACTGGAATATAGTATTAGCTTGTGTCCAGTCCCCCTTAATTTGGGGTGAGAGGTGGATCATGTAGCTAAACAGACTGGTGACTTTTTGTCAGTTAGTTGTGTCAAAAAATGTCAAAGTAGCTTCCTCATCTCAAAGATAAAGGTTTGTAATGAGTGCTAAACTAACAGTAGTCTGTAGTTTCGTAACATCACTTCCCAAATTGTGGCTGTTGACTCCGATATATTGACAGAAACCAACTCACCTGGCATTCAGGAGTATTTTGTTGTTTTCTCATTCTGCTGCAAATCCTGTTGGCCTTACAGTGATTGCTCACACAAAACCACCAAGGGCAAAATTAACCACTGTTTGATGTTCAGGGCAAATTTCCAAACCCTGCTGGGCAGAGAGTGAGATTTGCAGTGACGTTGTGTGTCTTGCTATAAGTGGTAATATCATGAAAAGACTTTCTTTTACCATCACTTAAGTGTAGAAACTGCACAAAAACCTCTTTCTGTTAGTGGAAACAGGCCTTGATGTCTGCCTTTCCATTTATCAGAGATCAAAGTAGGTCAAGCTTGGTAAGTTGCCTCTCTTCTCCGGATATAAAAAGCAGGTGCATTATGAATTTCATCCAGGGTCATGTCTCTATATTTTTCTGTACTCCACTGAGTCTACTCAGGGTACATTGTGTTACCTTGGTGGCTGTCAAAAGTCAAACTGGATTTCAAGAGCTTCTTTTTTCACATGAATGAAATTAGGATAACTTTACTTGGACAGGAAAGGCCACAAGAGTGTCTGCTTCCAAAAATAATGAGGAAAAGGTAGAGGTCGTACAGGCCAGGTATGTCAGACAGACATTGAGGAGGAGAATATCTCTACAAGGGATGAGCGACACTGTTAAGTGCACAGCCTTTGCATTTGATACTGGGTGTTGTTGGAACATCCCATGACAACTGATACGGGCATACTTTTTGTAATGACAGTTTTATAATATGTGTGAAAGGGGCTAAAGAGACCAGTCAGCCAAGAAGACCAGGAAGTGGCTGCCCCTGCCCACGAAACAGTTATGTTCTTTAGTCTCTGGGTATATATGTGGTGATTGTGTCTTTTTACTATATATAGGCTGGCAATGGAGGTAGAGAGGCCACCTGGAGTGGGTGTCTCTTCCCACACATGGTCTTCATTTTGAACTTGGCTGGATCGCCCGCTGTCTTGTTTTTCTGATGGCTTCCCCTTGTTTTCCTGTGTCTGTGAGATTTACTCAGCTCCCACACACTGACAGTGCCACAGTGCAGTCAGAACCATGACGGAAATCAAGGATCTCTCTCTCTCTGTCTTTTTCTTTGTCTCTTTTTGTGGCTCCTCTCCCTCTTTTTCCATTCCTCTCACAGATAATGGGCAGATAATAAGATGAGTGGACCTGGAGATGGAAATGGCCCTCTTGAAATTATGCAAAAAAGCTTTTGGTTTTATGCTGTACAGATAATAATTAAACATGTTGTATAACTGACATCAAAAGCAGACTGAGCTGTTGCTTTTATAGATGCATCAAATCTGTTCACTTGGAGCTGAAGTTTGTGATACAAGACGTGTTTGCATGCATTAATTATCACTTAACAGAATGCGTGGAAAGAGTCCAGACTCTACAAATGTTTCATATGGAAAGAGCTGTATCTATTTATGTTTCAGAGCTAACGAATGACATCTCTGATTGTTTTTCCCCACACCCTTTCATTACACCCACAACTTGGTTCATGCTGGCTACTCAAACACTGTGCTCCAGTGTGTGCAAAGGTAATCAACCATTAATCGTACATGTTTTAAGTCAGTTCCTGTTTGGCCACAGTTGAACAATATAGAGAAATTCTCTGTGCATTGAGATAGTGAAGGGAGTATACTTCAGGTAGACCAGGTTGTTGTTCATCAATATTTGTTGTTCCTACATGCATAATATGAACTGTCTGTTCAGGTCTCCCTCACTAAAGTCCAATTTTGTTTGTAAAGTTGTTGTTTTACATGAATTAATGAATTAAAACATAAAAGCTAAAGCAGGATGTTTGTATTGGTTAAATATGGTCTTTGGCTCCCTCCTGTAATGCCAGTCATAAAGCAGGGTTATTAATCCAAAGCTAAGTGTGTAACCTTATCTCTAAGTGACTGTGAACTATGCAACAGTTAAACATGCCACAGAAGAGTCATTTACTCTGTCAATAGAACAGGTGTAAACAGGAAGCTGCAGCTGTTTAAAAACAGTGTTGAAGCTGTTGGTCGCTTGTATTAGAGGACTGCACTGGGACTAGGATCCTGTGGGGCCCAATGCAAACCTCGCCGAAGTGGCCGGTTTATACTTTGCTGCGGGCGGGAGCAGGTGGGCACAAAATAAACTGCGTGATTTTCAAGAGATGAAAATCGTAGAAATTAGTTCCTTTATGTGTGAGTCAGTGATCACACTGTCTTGAAATAACTGCCTCTTGCATGACTGTGAACTGGACTGTACCAGAAGCAAGCTCATTGGCGTTGCCATGGTTGTGGCTCATAATAACCAAACAGAACAATCATGTAGCCAAATGATCTACAAAAAATCAAATCAAAGTGCTATGTTGAAATGCAGAGGAGGAGAACATAATTTCGGTATTTTATTACCTTCAGGTATTCATTAGAAAACTGCATTGGCATTGGGATACTGTGGCTCCTGCTGGACCTTACAGAAATCTTGCAGAAACGAGCAGTTTACACTTTACTGTGGGCGGTCTGGAACGCACTCATTGCGGGAGTGTGCGGTAATGG
>JAPZEA010000011.1:11389198-11402265 GCA_029783685.1 Heniochus monoceros
TACATTGTATAATCAAAAAATCATACTACGATAATAAACAAGTTAAACCTACTGAAGATCAAGAATTTCTGTCATCATGTTGCCATACTGACATTAAAATTTTACACAAAGCACCACTGTGCCTCAGTATGGCCAATGGATGTACTATATAATGTCAATTATTATTCTTCGTAGTATGATTTTTTGATTATACAATGTACATACAAGGTTTTATATTTGTAAAACTTTCCCAGAGCCTAGAGAAGCTATTTTACGGCATGTGATATCACCCCAATGTAAAATCCAAGCGGGAGCTCATGTGCAGGACCAGTGGTGTAAACACTAATGTTTGTGTGCAGTGGGCCACATGAAACCAAAGTGAACCCAGTTGCAAGAAAACTTTTCTTGGTCAATCGTCAGTCAGTCAGTAGGCTCCATTATCCAGTGTCTAGTTCTTACAATACAGCCATACGATAGCCCCATAAAACTGCGAGCATGGCTGTAGACTTGTTGAACAACAGTGAAGGCTTTTTCATGGGAATTGTTGACAATAAGAAAAATATACATTGCCAGCTTTATCTTTTAATTATTGCATGAATTTTGACAGAACTCTCAACATTTATTTTACGCTAGTAGCCAGAGGTTAGCTTGGTCAACATAGAAAAAACTAGAAAATATTTAAGAGCAGTTGGGGTTAGTTGGGTTTAGTTAGGCAAGGGTGGTTGGAGCAGGGGTTGTGCAGTATGAAATGTCAAGGCTTTGCTTGGTTTTGGCATAATACACTGTTATGTTAACACTTACTTGATTGCTTAACCTACTTCTCAGCTAGTCTATACACTCAGGAATAATTTGACAGTTGTTAGTGATTTACATGTAGCAGTTGTCATACTGGATGTTTATCTACCGAGGTTTTATGTGACTTATTGAATAGACAGCTAGAAAAGGGCGCCTTTTTAAACAAAACTCTGATAATAGTTTTACCAGAAGGCACAAGGGATCACATGTTAGCACTATAAATACTTGTTCTTAACAAATCTCTCTAGAGCCAATCACCAAAGTCGGTTCCACACACGTCTAAAGTCAGCCAGCACAGATTCAGTGATAATTGGCATTGACTGTGGAGCAGGATTAGAGCACTAACATGACTGCCACAAAAATCTTATACCGCCAAACTCTATCTATCGCTGTGTCCTAAGTGAGGGTGGGTGTGCGTGCCAAACTGACAGAACTGCTGGGTGGATGCGAGCTGACAGGGTTTAGGTCAGCCAACACTCAGACGGACATTTTCCTGACTTGAGCTTGGCAGACTTACTCAGCTGCAGTGGATTACACTGGACTTTATCCCTGCTGTTGCACAAAAATCCTGTTACTCTATTTTTCCCCCTATGGCTTTTTTTTTTTTACTTGAATGAAAAGACCTCATTTGAACTGACTTGGCTTCTACCTGACAATCCCTAACTGTAAATCAGATGATGATTGGTGAATCTTGAGAAGTTTTTTTTTTCTCTCTTGGGCATGTGTGCTGTCTTGTTAGTACGGACAGAATAACCCAAACAACAAAGGGTTTTTGATACAAAGAATTACTCAGACCCATCTATCCAGACACATACACACACACACATTTGTACTTCTATGCTTGTGAGGACCCTCACTGACATAATGCCTTCCCCAGCTCTTTATCCTAACCTTAACCAACCCCAACTCTTACTCTAACCCCTCAAGCCTGAGCCCTCAAACAGCCCTTTGAAGGTCTGTCCAAAAGTGAGGACCAGCCAAAATGTCCTCTCTTCACAAAAATGTCCTCTCTCCCAAGTTCTAAAACTCAATTTGCTTCACAAATATAGCTGTACAAGTACACACACATATACACAGACCTCACCCAGCCCGAGGATGGAGGTTAAATGGTAGACATCAAAGTTAAGGAACAGCAGTTAAGAACAAAAGGTAAGCAAGCCAAGGAAAAAAAGGAAGCAGGCAGGGAAGCATACTCACGATATCCTGTTTGAGTGTCCCATGATTAATTAGCATGCAAGGAGAGAGAGAGAAAGAGGAAATATAGTTTAGGCACCAGTAAGCAATGAGTCCAAAAACACAGAAAGGAAGAATTGCAAGAGGCATAATGAGACAGAAACTAAAAGAGTGTGTCATAGCTGACCTCCATGAATAAAAAGTCTAAATGCATCCAGTGCCATATAATTGCTACTGGTACATATGTGGCTTCTTTAGTGGGCCAAATGAACAACCACTTTTATCCACTGACTGAGTCTGAGTTTGTGTTCTGGACATGGCCTAACAAGCATCTGATTAAAGATGAAAAGTGAAAGGCATCAAGAAAGTGTAAAAAGATACATTTAAAAAGAGATAGAAAACAGTGATAGTCGGGCAGAAACAGATAGCTGGAAGCTGCTGGAGATTGTACATTTGGATGTGAAGTGGTTGTGACAGTTGAGATATCTTGTACAACTGCAAGTGATCGGAATCTCAGGTCGCTATCGTACTCACACAGATACAAACACTTTTATACAGACACACTTGTATCCTCACACACACAAGCCTTAGTTCTTTTTAACTCACTGTTGGTTTAGCATGTTTCAGCTCATGAACTATGCATGCACCTTACATTACTGCTAAATATTTTTAATTAAACCATGCATTTTTAGCCTTGTTGGCAAATGCCTCTGACTTTAATTTGGTTTCTGTCAGCGCACTATGAAAAGTCAACTTGAAGATACTTGAAACTTGCTTGAGTCAACGTCCTGTCACCTTTATCTTAATAGCCTATATTTTCAACACAGTGTTGTTAAGATCAACAGTCAAACTTTCAGAAATTGGCATAACAGTAATTCACTTATTGCAAATTACAAATTCAAACATTGGAATTGGATCGGAACTGAAAAAAGTGGATCGGTGAATCTCTACTTGAAATTACTGATATGAAAATCAGTGGCCGGCATTAAGGTAGCAAATACATCTAAAAACCTTTCAGGATGATTTGATGTAACATAAGACATGCAATTTGTTAATGGTCTATGTGCAAAAGCTCCAGTGTTGTCTGTTAACTCTGGTTGTGAACACACCAGCCTTACCTTTCAGACAGAACATACACCATAGATGTGTGTGCATGTGTGTTTGTAAGATTTGTGTGTGTGGGAAGGTTGGACACTCACGCCTGCATGGTTGTCGTGGCAGTTTGAAAGCTGAACATGTTTTCCTTGGGGAACCAGTTAGTGTCCTCTGCAATCAGAGAGAGAAATGATGATTCCAAGGTTAAGTGGAAAAACAGAAAATTCTATATGCCATATTGGCAAATGTTGTAATAAATATATTAGAAATATGAAAGCACAAAACCAGCAACAGCACTTCACAGTCCACCACTCCACGAATGGAGAGAGGGAGACACACAGAAGGAGACAGCAGAGGAGAGAGACGAAGAGTCAGAAATACGGACCACCACGTCACATCCAACATCAAACCCTCAAATCCCCACCTGACCTGAGAAGAAATAGATTTGAAAAAGAGTGTTGAAGCAGTAGTATTGGCTCACTTTCAACGGATGTCTAACTTAATCTAAACCTAGCTCTAAACTCTGTGTAAGATTGATTTAATTTGACCGATTTTTCACAGTATAATAGCTTAAAATGAGAAATTGACTGTAAAGTTTCTTAGTTATTCCTTACTAAGTGTGATTTGTTCTTGTTTTTCAATGAGGTGGCCCTAAAACTTCCACAAAGCCTAGAATTATTACAGTGACTACAAAATGTAATTAAACTGTCACAAACGTTAGACTAATGAGGAAGCAAGGTTAAATGTACCCTTAATTTTTAACTAAAAATTGCATTCCGGCAATGGTAAAAATAACAAGAACACCTCCTAGTGTGATACAATCCAATACAATTACCCCTTAAAAATGCTTCTGTACTTATGTGAAGCTTATGATATTAATTTTCTGTTGACACTGTGCAAGCGGAGTACTGTTTCAACTCTGGTCATTTATAAACTGAGGCATGAGGTGTTTTCAATACTGTTAACAGTCTTTCTGTTGGGGAGAACCTAACCTACATACTTTTGACCACTGTTTTTTTTTGGTATTGATGTTTTTCTGGATTTTGCTATTTGTTATTATGGTCAAAATATTTGTTCTAGCCACATTACATACATTTGCATTACAGACTCAAAAATGAGCAATATTGTCTCAATGAAAATGAAACATCATTAGCTTCACATTGGAAGTATATTATTAGATGTTCTTGTTATTTTGACCACACTAATATCAGCCAGATCTCACTGCCCTTGTGTTCACTGTGTATTTTTCTTGCAAGTGGAATTAGTCAAATGCTATTTCATCTCTGGTCCAAAACCAAACCCGTTCATCCCAGCCACGGGGTCTTATGAACAAAGCCCCTCCCGCCCTCGTCTGGAATTCAGCGCCTCTTCCTTCCTCTGTGTTCTCCGCCCTCTCACCTCTCTCCAGCCCAGTCACCCGGTCCACACTCCACATCCGCTCTAGGCGTCGGTGCTGCTTGCCTGCCTCTCGGGAAGCGCTCTCCAGGTCCAGGGAGCCCTGGCTCCGCGAGGGGGCGCCGCTGCATGAGTCACAGGCCAGTCCGCTGCACTCCGCCTCCCCTTTTCCACCCTCCCCCCAGCTGCGGATGTTGTGGGCGCTGACGGAGGTCTGCAGCGGGGGTTGAGACAGGTGATGGTGGTGGCTGTGGTGTGATGCATGGTGGGAGTGGGATCCAGCGACGCCTAAAGACTGCTGATGCTGCTGGTTGCTACTGCTGCTTACACTTGCGCCGCTACTTCCTCCGCTGCTGGAGGGCGCGTTGGCGCCCGAGATGCCGTGGTGGTTCCCATGGTGATGGTTCCCGTGGTGATGGTTGCCATGATGGTGGCTGGTGCCACGACCGCTGCTGGCATGGTGGTACTGGGTTGGAGACGATGAGGTGGAGGAAGGGGAAGTGGAGGGCTGGATCAAGCCACCTCTGGATCCCACCCCGCGACTCCCCGACTTTTCCTTCAGGACGTCCAGTTCTAAGCTTTCTTTGCTGCCCCGGCCGCTGCTCATCAGCATACCGCGCTGGGTGGTGATGGTGTACACGCGGGCAGGCTGCAGGGTGCACTCGACACACTTCTGCTGGTCTTCCTCCGCTGAGAAACTGCGCTCGAGGGACAGCCGCGATGGCTTGGTAGAGATGGTGATGGAAGGGGGAGGTGGCTGGTCTAAGCCCAGCGGGGGTTTCACCAGGCTGGACTCCTGGTTGTCCTCACTGCCATTGGTGGTGTTGGAGCAGGGATGCAGGTGGTTGTTGTTGTTGGGTCCAATCGTGTCACTTGGCGACTCGGGGTCGGGACCCACCAAGGTTTCACACAGAAGATGAGCTAGTATGATGGCGAAAAAGAGAAATTTGAGTGTTACAGAATGAGAAATCTAACAAGGTGCTAAACAGCAAGGAGAAGAAAGAGGGGAAAAATAAGGACAAGCTGAGGATGTCACAGAGGGTAATATAATCTCTCCTTGGTTATCAGCTGTTGTAGTGATACACTAATGATCACAGCGTGGCATTTCAACAGTGGATGAGGTGAAGCAGGTGGAGGAAGAATTAATGACCACAAAGGTTTACACAGAGCAGGACGTAAGGATGGACAAATGGCAGGATGGCAGAGACGCTGACCTGATCCGTTTCGGTTTTCAGGGTGTGTGTGGGACAGGTACTCTCCAAATGCTCGCGCTGCTCTGTGGGGACATACATACACACACACACACACACACACACACACACACACACACACACACATATACACACATAAGACACACAAAGACATTAATTCACGGGTGGAAAGGAGGGGTGAGTGAGAAAGGAGAGGAAATGACAGGGTAGAGAAGAGAGAAGGGCAAGGGAATTGTAAATTATAAATCTAATTGCCTTCTTTGTAGGCTTGTGCCACCCACAGATTAAGATGCAGCTGTTTTATCTCCACACTTCAGGCAGCCTCAGACTGAAAGAGAGACAGAGTATGAGACAGCCGCAGGAGATAAGAGTGAAGGATTGTTTGACTTAATTTCTCAGTATGACCTCAGTTTGCGTTGGCGGATGTAATTGCAACTGGCAGGCCGTAAGTGTGTTTGTTTTCTTGTCTCACACAGACTCAGAATCTATGTGTGGATGTGTATACTGTATTCTTTTTGTCAAGTGAAATACTTGACCTCGACAGGAACTGAAGAAGATTGCTGGGAGATGTGCTGAAAATAGATGGCGTGAGCTCTATAACCACAGTACTGCATCTGGCACTCAGCTCCTTTGTTCTTCTTGGCCTTTCTTTTGCTCACACACAGAAATTGCCACATATAGCAAAAAGTCAATATCATAGAGGGCTTCAGCTTTTAGTAAAACAGCCCCAGGTCTCACAGCTGAATGACACTGACCTCCTAATGTCCCTCTAGTGCGTATGTGACAGGAATGAAAAACAAGCAAAGAGAGACAGGGCAAAAGGAAGAGCGATAACTCTAAAGATGTGCTTTCAGTGTCTATCTGGCTAGTAACTGAGAGGAAATGTACCGCAGCAATAACTATTAAGAATAACGATTCACTACAGTCATTAAGAATGAGAGGAAAGGAGAAAATGTGAGTAACTCTAATACTGTAAGCTATTAATCTTAACTTGTTCCTATATCAAGGGTCATGATGATCATTTACTGTACTTCAGTACACTTTCGAGGCACTGGTACTAGTGATTATTTCAATTTTGTGAAACTTAATTCTTTCACGCCATGACTTTTTAGGAAATACTGCAGCTTCTGTCTGTTATTTAACGACAGGCTCCTGCTGTAGTTTAAACCACCAAACAGCATAGAAGAAATAAGACAAAGTGCCTCCAAGACCACCCACTGTAATAAAACACACATCAAGACATTGCTGTATTGTTAATTTTACTTCAATACTTGTTTCAGAGCTGATTTGTGAGAATACTCACCGGATGCAAACTGACTTTCAACACAAGGTTTCAATTAGTTAATCTTTAATTATCTATTAGTACAAGGCAAGCACACTTACAGATTGATTACAGTCAGAATACTTGCTTTCTTTTTGAATAGCTGGCATAAAAAGCATTATGCATAATTAATTCAGTATATATTGACACGATCCTGAAAAATAACCTAATATGTTCAGAGAAGCGCCTGTTTTCCTGGTGCAGTTACTGTTGGAGGTGACTGCTGCTGACAAACACACACACACTTGCGCAGAAGACTTCCCTGTATACAGGGGAATCTGTGGGTGTAACGCCTCCTCCCTGGTAGCTCTGTCAATTATTAAAGCCCGTCCAACACAGCAGGCACACACACAAGCACACTCACCCACATACACTCACTCACAGAGAGCAGGTGTGCAGTGAAAGCAGACTTTTTTCCAAACATTCCTCGGATGCACCATCCTTCCGTCTTCTAACTTTCACTGAGTTTTTTATTTAAACTAAGCCCTTTATTCTTGCTTCATGAGGAAGCAGCTGGATTCGCAAGATCACATGAGACGACCTGACATGAGAATTCATCTTGCCAGGCGGCAAGTTATGTAATGTGGCAGGACCAAAGTAGTTTAGACTACTTCCCCATCAAAACTGGAAACCTTCTTTCTTACGTGTGAAAATGCGGCCCTAGTATGTAATTATTTGGGGAACGGTGAGGGTCAGAAAATTCTATTTTTTAGCCTACTGTGGGAAACTGAGGTTCTCCACCAATGCAAAATTCTAGTGAATACGTACGTCAGAGCACAACATCTCCCTCTTGACCAGTATGAAGGTTTTAGTGGACAGTTTCTGAGACCTCAACCAACACCCAGTCTTGAGGCTAGTGTGGACCCCATTAGAAAGACAGAAGAAAATGCAAAAATCACACTGTGTTATAGCATCGGATAAGATACTGTATGTGCTCACATGCAGGATAAATCCTCCTGTGCGATATAACCAAAATCTCATATCCCCGTAGAGGTGATTTCATTTCCAGATAACAATCCACATCACAATATAGAGTATTTTCTGTAAATTCAGTGAATAAATAGTTAATATAAAATGAACACATGGAAAGGGCTATTTCTTATTATATTTTGAATTGTATAAACAAATTAAAGGTACTTACTCATATTTATTTTTCTACTTTTATTCTGAACCATTCTGCAAATTTCTAATTCAGCATGTAACAAAATATAAAATATGAATTTATAACATCAATTATAGTTGCAAATGTAATAATGTCTGAGTCTGGGCTTTATTTTGAGCATTTGACTGTACTTTTGTGTCATCCATAGTCTGTCTCTGTACTGTTTGACATGATTCTTGGGTAGGTGGTAATGATGGTGTTTCAGCCTGTTGTGGGGACTGGTCTGAGGAAAAGAGTGATCCTTGATTTTTATGCAACGCCTGTTCAAAATTCAACTATCCTTGAGGCGCGCTTGTGCAACACTTTGCTGATGTCTGGAGGCCTGTAATTGTGCACACACATCAATTATGGATCGGGGCTGTGGTACTCCTCAACTCGTCCTCCGCCGGCTTCAATCAGAGCGGGGCCTGTAGCTGGTCGCGCTCCCCCGGTGCTTTTTTGGAGCAGTTTGATTACAGGTGTAGTACAGACGGCCTTGTTACAGACTGGTGGATGTAGGGGGCGTTCGGGAAGAATGGTGGTCCCCTTTTGCTTCTTTTCCTGTCCGGATGAGGGGCATGTTGGTGGGTGAGTGGAGGGAATTAGGGAGGAAGCAAGGGTGGAGGGAATGGTGGTGGTGGTGGAGCAGGGAGGGGGTGCGTCTGATTCGGCCATCACATCCCGCTAACAATTTCTGTCAGGTCCCTAGAGGTTCCCTAATGAGCCCCACCAACACGGCCGAAGGCGAGATCCCCGCGCCGGCCCACTGAAGTGAGAAGCCAGAAGATCGGCACCTAGCAGCCTTACAATTATTAATCAGACTTCTCCCTCCTTTTCCTCCCTTTTCACTCCCGCCTTCTCTCCCTCTTTTCACTCGCTCTCCCCTTTATTCATCAGTTAGTCGAAGTGTTTCACTCTCCTCCTTCACAGATAGGTGAGCTGTACAGCCCTGCGTGCAGATATCTATTGATTAACACCATGCGTTTACACAGGAAAACAAAGGTGTCGTGGCAAAGAAGAAGAAGAAGAAGGCAGCTTTCATCAACTACAGACAGACTGTTATGACTCTGATAAAGAAGCATTTTGTCTGGAAATGTCCTTACAGCTAATAAAAAGTGAAAGATGTTCTGGACTCATCTGTGGACTGAGCAGTATTTATTTTGTGCATGAGTATTTCCATTTAATGCTGCTTTTAAGATACTTGTACTTTTTACTCCTCTACATTTATGTGACAGCTGCAGTTTCTAGTTAATTTGCAGGTTAATACTTTGCATAAAACACGATGCAGTGTCATTAATTTAACTCAAGTATAAAGCAGTTAAAGTTAGCTTCTCTTGGACCAGCTGAGATAATGCTCAATAATCTAGAGTTCTATCATATGATTTTATAACACTGACAAAATCCTCTTTTTGAATAGTACTGTAAGTACATTTTGCCGGCAGAACTTTTACCGTAGATTTTGACTGCAGGACTTTTAATGCAGTACTTTTATAATGAGGTAATGTTAGTTTACTCAAGTAAATCTAAATAGTTCTTCCACATTACATAAAACCTTGATCTCGACAAAAAGGAAAAACTTTTATTGTTTGTATGGATAGCAATACTTAGAGTGAACTTTGACTTGTTTGCAGCTACCTTTCTTCTTCTACCTTTTTTTGTGCCGTTTTCAAATTGACAGCTTTGTGGTGGAAATGCATAAACATAAGGTTAATTTAGGATATCATGATTTTATATGACACACATGTTTGAACAAAAGAAACGTTCAAATTCTCCCTCAAAATTACTGCATTACAGCATCCTGCTGTGTGCATGACAGAGTCCACCTCCAAAGTAATTAATAAATAGCCTGTTGAATGAAAACCATGTGTCTGATTTTGCAGATAAATGAAATGAAGAAACTATATATTTTAAAAAAGGATAATCTGAAAAATGCATTGCCACAAAGAGGAAAACAGACCTGTTTGTATTAGTTTTGAAGATGTTTTTTATTCTATTTTAGCCATAAGTTATCTAAGAATTATTCAAGTGCTCTTGACAGACTATTTCATTGCAGTCTGGTGTCAAATGTCCTGGTACTGGTCCACATACCAGGCGTTGAGAACCACTGTTCTGCTTGACAGTTGATTGGTAGTTTAAATGCAAGAATGCTGTAGATTAAACATTAGCTTCATATTGGAGACTTACATTTTGGCATGAGATTATATTTTAAAATCCAGGTTTTTCTGGTGGAGTTCTGAATGGAAACACTGCAGTTTGTTTGATGGATTTTTGCAGAGCAGTAAGAAAAAGCTGAGGTGTACTTGTTTATTCAGGCAGAGCTTTCCAACATGCTCGCAGATTTTAAATGACCCACGCCGGTACTGATGCCTCACTCCATAATAAGACGAGTCCGACCACCAGATTCTGTCTCACCATTCCTGAATCTCTGCTGTTGTTTGGTTTTATCATCCCCTTTTTTTCCACTGCTGGGCTTTTCAGCTGTACTCGCAGAAATCTGCTGGTTGAAAAAAGAAGGAGATGAAGAAGAGATGGTTGAGGAGACAAAGAGCAATGGTGTGGGTGCCACTTTGAGCAAACACCCCCCTGTGGCCGTTAAACAGCCCTATTAACAGCAGGATAATGTACACGGTCTATTTTCTATGAGCTTGGTTTGGGCTTTCACACACACATATGCAGACAGCCTCTCGCCCACACACACACACACACACACACACACACACACACACACACACTCTCTCTCTCTCTCTCTCTCACTTTTATCCCTCTGTGGAGGAAAAAAAAGGGAAAGTTGCTTCTCTAAGTCTGGGCTGACTTGGCCTGAGGCGAAATCTGACCTTTGCACCACAAAGGTGAAAAGCTCTGTTCTCATTGGTTTGAGAAAAATGCCTCCAGAAGTAACATTTTTCCCTCTTCACATCTCATCTTTTCATCGGTTATTGTGTTTTTTTTCTCTCCTCTCTGCCCCCTTTCTTTCCTCCGCTGAGTGAAAACCTCCCGTAGCCTCCCCAGCCCGCCCCCTCCGACCCCGGCTCCCCCCTCCATCCTCTCCCGTCTACTTCCCTGACAGGCCCTGATGTTGCTGTAACATTTTTATCACCGGGCGGCTGCACACCTAGGAGCTGTGCAGGACGGAGCGTGTACTGTAGCTCGTGGGACGAGGGGGAAGATTGAGTGTAAGTGCTCGTTAAACAATGTTCCAGGTATTCCTCGGGAACGGCGGGGTCGCCGCTTCGGGGTCAAGTTCACGACCTCGCTAAGAAGTGGATTGTTGACCCCGACCTGGGTGAAATTCTATAAATTTTTTCCTCTTGACGAGAAGGCCGACATGAAAGGGTGTTTGAGCAGCAGCTTCCATGCCTTACAATAAACAGCATGTGTTCTTGTTTTGATCTATCGCTTTGTCACAATATTGAAATAACTGTTCAGTAGGTGTGACATGTTTCATGTTTGTTGCCATTTGCATGTTTGCAATTGTGAGCTTGACTTTGATATTGTTCTGTACAATTTGAGTGAAAATTATTGGATTAATTTGCATGGAGTTTTGCATACACGGGGAAAAATAGCACAGTCATTTTTAAATGTTTAATGAGTCAGGCTGCAAAACATGCACCAAGTACTTTCAGGGGAGGGCAGCTTTCACATTGTAATTGCTACCAGAGGAGCAGTAATACTTTTTTAGAACCATTATTCATTAAATTCATTGATTTGTTGTTTTTTTTTTCATTAAATTAGCAAAAAAGTAAATTCAAAACATAATTACTGTGTTTGCCTCACTTATAATAAAATATATTTCTCTTGCATTTCTAGGCTGGATCAAACTCATGGTCTAACGCTTGTCTATCATGTATTTAGTTATCATTTATTGCAAAAAATGCTCATGATTTAAAAGAGCTGCTGTCAGTAAAAACATGGAAACCCTGTGCAGCCGCCTTACTCCAGTTTAATAGCGTATGCTAAGTATTTTAACTCCATTAAACGTCATTTAACTGCATTAAGTGTCAAATATTTAAAACAAAATGGACTCACAACAGGATTAAAGGTTAAATAGTGCAGTTACTTGTGAAATAAGGTCACTGTGAAGTCAAGTGTTACCAAATATATAAAGAAAGACAGGTCTCCATGATAGAGCGCAGGTTGGAGAGAATTCTTATGAAGTCTGGCGTGGAAAGCACAAAAATCTCTCTCTGCTTCATCTCTGGACTCTCCGCTCTCCCTTAGCTGAGTGTTGATTGATGAGTGCAGACCTGACTGTGTAGTCAACAGAATGAGTGTTTCCTAAAGAGGAGAGAGACATAAGAGGACAGAGAGAGAGAGAGAGGCAGCCAGCCTAATGAGAGCTAAAGACAATGCCAGTGTGATGAAAGAATAGAAGTCGCTCTGCTGTGATTCAGAATTAGAGGCAGAAATCGATGCTGGAGTGAATCTAAAGAGCAAGGACAGTGAAAATTAGGCCACTTGCTTTAATAGCTTGTGCATCAGCTAAAACGCTGTGTTATAAGGCCTCAAAGGGACACACGCAAGACGGTTAGTTCAACCTCGGCGGCCCGTTTGCCCACAACCTGTTCTGCATCATCAATAACGAGCACATTATACTACTTTTCAAAATCAATAATCAAGAGCTTTATCTACAAAAAAGTCATCATATCTCCTCACCGCTGCTGACTTGCAGGTCTGCAATTACGGGAACGCACATCTGAGTTACTATTAAAGCTCTAATTGTATTTCAAGAAAATAAACCAGCTCTCAGAAAGGTGAGGTGTGAGGAGGCAGAGAGGAGGGAAGAAATGAGCAGAATAAGAAGTAGGCCATCCACTTCAACTGATTGGCTCACACTTGCATGTAAATATAACATGGCTAACACCAAGGCTAATAAACAATAAGGCAAAATGACGAGCAGGGAAGATGCGGCTGCCTATTTAATTTCTTTCTTTCTCTTTTTTTTTTTTTTTTTTTTTTT
>JAPZEA010000011.1:11514829-11522329 GCA_029783685.1 Heniochus monoceros
ACTTGAGCGACAAAGCTTCCAGTATAATAACTTCACTACTCCTGCATCTCAATACAAAACACTCTAACTGTGCCCTTGAGTAAAGGTAGCGGGGCTGCCATCTGATCCCTCCTGAACCTTAAATCTCTCAAGCCCTCACACCACCTCTCTCAATCTCCCCCTCTCAGGTTTTTATGAGGTGAGAAGCCCAAACCGACTTTCACCCACATCCCAGGTACTCCAAAGCCGGCCCAGATCTGACCCAGAAAGCCTTATGCATATTAGTATATTTTACAAGTTTTAGCTGGAGTAGCCATGCGTGAAGATGGAAAGAGTGTGTGCAGTGCTCAGCTACGGTTCAGCGCCAAGGTTACCAAGCTAATGAATCTCTATTGGTTTTGTGAAGCACCTGGCACTTATATTATAAATAAGGCGCAGCACAGAGTCAGTATCTCATGTTGAGATGAATGGGAGGTTCATCACAGCATGAACAGCACAGTGATTTTTAGCTCATCATATTATAGATATTTGTCAAACAAATGTTTTGTTTTGCAATACAAAAACATTTATTACTCACTTTATGTTCAGGAGAAATTTCCCCCAGCTCAGCTAAATGCATGAGGCTTGGGGAGAATGATATTGCTTCAGGTGATGATAACAGCAGGCGGCTTAAAATGTTAGCACAGCTCATTTCAACCAGCTGTTATGTGTGCATTTTATGTTCAAAGAAACTTTGAATATGGTAAGCATGAGCAAGATTCGAGGAACTGTTAAATTTTTTGGAGAATTATTCTTATTTTCTTTTTGAGAGGATGGATATCACTGTCATGTCTGTAGGATATAAATAAAGCTACAGCCAGCAGCCAGTTAGCTTAACTTAGCATCAGCACTGGAAACAGAGAGAAACTGTTAGCTTGGCTCTGTCCAAAGGTAACAAAATCCACCTACTGGCAACTCTAAAGCTGCAGAATTAAAATATCATACATTATTTTGTTTTGTTTAAGCTGTACAAAAACCAAGGATTATACACAAGTTTTAGCTGTAGGTCCTTCATCTTAGCTTAGCATAAAGACTGGAAGCAGAGGGAAACAGCTAGCCTAGCTCCATCCAAGTTCACAAATACAAGCTCTAAAGCTTACTATTTAACATGTTGTATCTTGTCTATGGCTAAACAGAAATGTAAAAATTACATGGTGTGGTTTAACAAAGAGCTGTAACTATTTCTTTGCAATCAGTGGACAGTAACTTACTTACGTTTTCACTGCTTGCTAACAACCTTGTATTGAAGTCTTTATGTTAAGCTAAGATAATAATTGCCACCTGGCTCTAGCTCCATAAGGGCGCCAACATGAGCATGGTATCAATCTTCTCACCTAGCTCTCGGCAAAAAAGCAAAGAAGCTTATTTCACAAAATATCTAGCTATTTCTTTAAGTTCAGTTTATGCAAACACATCAGCATCACATGTTTTAAAGTTATCGTCTTCATATGGAAAAATACACAGAGACACAAAAGTCCAAATACTAATAACTGATCAGGCCTTATCATCATATGAACGTGCTGCAAAATAAAATCCTCTCTTCTCCTGCACAATGTGACCTTTCTCTGCAAAACATCCTCACACTCATCTCTTTCTCATGTTTACTTCTCCCTCTGACGCTGCCGCCAATAATTTGAGCCAAGTTTGTACGGTATCCTCTCCTGCCGCAGACCCATCTAAATTATTAATCCTGCAGAAAATGCACACGTGCCCACCAACAGATATAAATACATGCAGTCACACACACACACACACACACACACACACACACACACATACATTCGTGCAGAGGCTTGTGCGCTGAAATATACACAAGATGTTTCCATTTTCTCTCTCTAATTTCTACAGCGCCTTCTTGAAACATGGTGTGCGTGCCAGCAGTGCGCTGCAATGCCATGGAAATGAGAAAAATAAGATTTATTTTTCAGTGCTTGGCTCTTTCATTGAATTACATTAGATTCAATGATGGAGATGAAGGGCAAAAGAGGGAGAGGGAGAGAGAGATGCATGTCATCTAAGTGATTAAAGCAGCCAGCGCGGGGCGGTGTGTGTGTGTGTGTGTGTGTATGTGTCTGTGTGTGTGTGTCTGTGTGTGTGTGTGTGTGTGTGTGTGTGTGTTGCAGACACAGCAGGGGCAGGGGCGGATTAAAAAACACAGAGGATCAGACCGCACCACAGACGTCACAGACATGGATGGGAGAAGGAGGGAGAGTAAGGACCACAACAAGGAAGTAGAGTGAAGAGAACCGGACAAGAAAAGAGCAAATTGGAGGAGATACATGAGATAGTGAGCGGACGAAGGGATAAAGAGATCAGACTAAGACTGACAGGGGAGGGGAAGGAGAGCACACAATCGATAGGCATCTGAGAGAAAGAGGTGGAGTGGAAGAGATGTGGGCAACAGGATGCAGAGGTCAACGGAAAAGAAAAGAGGCAAAGACAAACATGAACGTTGAGTGAAGATGTTGAAGAAAACCGAAAGAACAGCAGCGAGTCAGTCAGTACATTTACATTCACCCTAATAATTTGATTATAGCCGGGGTGAAGTTGTAACTGTCATTTAAGCAGCCGTTGTAACTGGAACTCAGGCTGTAATTAGAATAAGCATAACCTGGTTATTCATCAGTCGTACGTAAATAAAACAGTGACCAACAGTCCATAATCCAAAGAGATTAAATTTACAACGATATAAGCAAATCATCACCAGCTGGATCCAGAGTATATTTGACAAATATTTGCTTGAAAACTGTTATAACTACTAATGTTTTATCGATCATCAAAATAGCTGCTGATTAATTTTTTGTCAAACAACTAATCGATTAAGCAACTAATCATTTCAGCTCTAACTTGAAGAGAACACATGCTTGTGTTAATGTGTGTTGGACTGCGAAGTTGTGACAATTTAGATAATTCCAGGATGATATCGCTCTGTCCCTGACAAAGTCTGATGTGTTGTACTTTATACTTAAAGGAGAATGAAACCAGAGGTGCTCTGAAAATTCATTGATATGACAGATAAAAGAAAGAGAAAGACAGACGTCAATTTTCAATCTCCTTCTATTTTGTTGTTATTAGATGTTATCCTTCCAGACATTAATCTTATGTAAAATTACCTTATTTTATCTTAACAAGTTATTGATGTGCATATGAATGCACTGAATGAGTTAGTCTGTCAGTGTGAGTGAAAGAAAGCCTGAGGAAGGGTGTCTCCTCCGACTTCCTTTCTTTCTGTATCAGTTAAGTTCACTGTCTGAGGACACCAGCCTCACCTGAAGTAGTAAAAACATCTGAAAATGATACAAGTTTCAGTTGCAAGGGTGCGTTTTTTATTAAATTTCATACCATGCCGATGGTGCCTCTTCCTCACCACGCAGCGTTCTTCCTCGTTCTCCTCAAACGGGGAGAGGCAGGGACCACAGCGGGAGGAGCCAGGCCTGCAGAAGTGGCGTCTCTCCTTGGCACAGTCTATATGGAGAGGGCACTTACCGCCAGCTGGGTGAGAGAGAGAGAGCGACAACAACAGTTTCATGAGTATCTCGACCACACTGCTGTGACACAGAAATGATGCTTTTGATGAGGCAGTTGAACAACAGTCTTTGTGTGGAAAGAAGTACGATAAAAATGCTCTCATTGAGAGATGCTTCAACTTTATAAGCAACACTCCTTTCATTAGTGGATGTGTCAGCTCTTCAGCTCCATTCAGATGAAAAATCTGCCCTCGAACAAAGCGTCTGCTGATGTCACAATCGCATCACAGTGTCACTGGGTTTTCAAAAGTAGCTTTTAGCGTTTGTCGTCAAACTGTGTGTCAACCCAGCTACATATGGGCAAGGTTTGCCAGATAAGACAAGAATGGTTGGACGGTAATAAAAGTACATTTTGAATAGTTTTCTGCATTTTGCAATGTGGCGAGCCCCACCTGTTTGGCACTCCGAGTCAGGTTACACCAAAGTAAAGAGTGATCTACAGCCGCTCTCTCACAGATCTGCCCGCAATCAGGTTAGATAATCGCGTGACCTGATTACTGCCGGTTTGACACAAAAACACTGCTTCAGACACACACAAAGGAAGAAGTGGGTCACAGTGCCACAGCAGGTGTGTGTGGTAGCAGAGGTGCAGATGGAGCACTGGGACGCCATCAGAGCAGATAATGAGGCGAGCAGAGCTGCCCAGCAGGCCAGCTAAAGGTGAACAGCACAGTGGGTCTTGATACTGGCCCGGGAGACAGGAGGTGATATAAGCTACTGTAGGTATACGAGAGTGGGTGAATGCAGTCCTTTTGAGGGATAATGGATCTCAAAGGGCAGGCTTGTTCAAGTCTAAAGGTGACAGATCAACGCTGTAAAAACCTGTTGCCAGTTGCCAGTTTTTCTCACTAAATTATTTAGTTAGATAATTATTCATTTCTTTTTATTTACTCCTTCTTTGAAAAACATTCTTGCTTTTCTGTTTTGCAACAGAGTGCCATCATTACTCCTTTCTTAACCTGATTTTTTTTCCCCATTTGCTACATAAGAGGAGAGAATTACACATGACAGGGGTTTGCTGAGGGGGACATCTCAGTGACCTCCATGGCAACAGGGCCTGTAATACCATGGCACATGTGCAGACAGGTAGTGAGCAGGTAGAAGAGGGGCACTGCTGCACATTTGGTACTTGTGTACACATTTTTATCCCCACTTATAGTGATTGATTGACTGATTTAAAAATCCTGTAAAATGTAAAACTGAAAACTAATACTCTGCCACACTATTCAGTTTCTGATGTGTGTGTCTTTTGATTTTGATTTGATTCTGCTCACAATTACAGATTACATATTTGTGACTATATGGAGTTGATTTACATTGACCCACTTCCACATTCTCTGCTACTGCTGCTATGACTTGCTATATGGAATGATAAACGTAAGACATTTGACGAAATACACAGTAGCCTCTCTTATTGTCTATAAAAAATTCATTTTATTCTGCATTTCATTGGCTGTTTTTGATAAAGTCGTTCAAGGTAAATTGTATGAATTCAGATTGCTGTTGGTTTAGGAAATTGATTTCTTTGCATAAGCTACTTTATGATGTACTGAAAAGGGAATGTAACTACATTTTGACATTAAATTTTTGTATTACAAAATAACTGTTGCAATATGTATAAAAACATCTGCACTACTCAACACCACTGGAAACAAACTAAAACTAAAAAGAAATACTAATGAGAATCTCAAACTTTCAACATCATCACGTGTGCAAACGCCACAGGCAGCAAGACAAATACTAAGACATGCATGTTGTACATACACATCCATTCAAATGTACACACACATTTTGACAAGTCTACACATCGTCAGGGAGGTGGACACACTGGTCCACATCTTGTGTCACAGCCTGGTCTGCCTCAGGGAGTGAGCGGTGGAGTGACGCAGGTGTAATATGAGAAGCTTTGCTTTCCTTTCTGTTTGTGTCAAAGATAGAGAAGGAGCAGGTGGTTGGTGATGGGAGGTCATGAGAATTTCTCATTTCTGTGAAACATCTGTTTATTTGCTGTTGCATCTATGGATAGAAAAGCAAATGCTTTGCTTAGTGCCATGACTCACAATGCCACAAATCTAACACGCAGGCAGACAACTCCCTGAGCGCATTTGATCGTTAGCTGTTGTTTAAAGTCACGCTCTTTCTTTTTCAGTTCCCACGACCAAGCAACAGCTCTGTCACCCCGACTTCTCATTGCTGCCTCATCTGTTCCGGCCCTGTTGCCAAGTTATTCAACATCCATGTGAGTGTAACATGCTCGTGTTCCGAGCCCCCTCATCCTTGGTTAGATCCAAGATCACTCTCTTCATATTTTCTCTCCTCTTCCTCCTTAAATTACCATGGCTTCTATTTTTACATGCCTTGTGTCTGTAATTTCCCTCCAGGTATCAAACCTATTTCTGATCTTTTCACATGTTCTTCTTGGCTTCCTTCAAGCCCATGACCTCAGAGAAAAAAACTGTCACAAGAAATAGACTGTTCTGCTGCATTTTATATGAACGTGTACAGTTTGTGTCACTACACTGGGTGCATGGAGTGGAATTCTTTCTTGAGCATCTGTTCATGCAAAAAATTTTATATTCACTCACATCAGAAATATGACTGAATCTGTGTTTTTTTGACCCTAGTCTCTCTTCAGGCCTCTACTGCTTATCTGGTGGCTTTCATTCATACTCACGAACACAAACATAATTGCAGACTCTGCTTTATTCTCACGTTGCTGTCCACACGGCTTTTCAACACCATTTTAAAGCAATGACGGTATTCTAAATCTCTTGCTAGAAGTAGCCCATGAAGAAGAGATTCTCACCAGCTTGAATACAAGCTGATGCAATAAATTGGAAACGGTGCCTCATTATTTTAACGTGCATTGATTTTAGTACAGCAATGATGACTATTTTCATCAGTAATCTGCTAATTACTTCATTGATAAATCATCTGCTCTACAAAATGTCATAAAATTGTGAAAAATTGCAATTTCCATTTTCAAACCTACAGTGCAAAACCAAAGATATTCAGTTTATCATTATGATGAAAAACTGCTAATATTCACACTTGAGAAGCTGGAACCAGTAAACTTTTTCCTCTTTTGCTTTAAAGAATGACTTCAAATATTTGATCGATTGTCAAAAATCCTTGGTTATTTCTCAGTCAGTCGACTAATTGATTAACTGACTAACCATTTCAGTTTCCTGGTTGATTTACTTTTCAATGGGGTAAGCAATGACTTTAGTGAATCAGCTCAGTTCTCGAATCTCAACTCCATATCAAGCCAAGGCTCAAGACACAGGACCCTTCTGGTATCTTCTTAAATATGTTGGCGAGGCATTATGTCTCTGGCTCTTTCTGAAAACCTTTCAGGAGCCTCTTGACATTAGCTCCCTCTACCTATCTAACCCCTGTTGTTCTCCCCAACTCACTCACGAATCCTGTTGTCAAATTATTCCACCTCCCATGTTTTTTCACAGCTCTTTGATCCAGTAACTGTCTAAGGATCAAGGGCTGTTTAGGTCCAGATCTCGATCACGATCAAGACTGCACTCATGTCAAAGATCAAACAACCCATTCCCATCTCAAACCTCTTGACCTTTCCTCATCTCTGAGTCTAAGCCAGATTTGAACACATTGTCAGACATGTTGCTGTGTGTTTGTATGTGTGCATGTTATTAGGGAATCACAGGGTAACTCACAATGAGAAACTTACAGCTTATACGTCACAGCATATACAACTACAGAGGAAAAACTACTTTGAAAATATATTTTTTAGCCTGACCAGCAGCTTGGCTCTATGATGGCAATGGCGATCGGTCGGTTGGTTTGTTGCTCCACCACTTAGGTCCAGACTGAAATATCTAAATAACTTTTTCAACGAAGGCCATAAAATTTTGTATAGACATTCATGATTTCCCCAAAGGTGAAGCCTGATGACTGTGGCGATCTCCTGACTTTTCATCTAGCC
>JAPZEA010000011.1:11595937-11607969 GCA_029783685.1 Heniochus monoceros
TGTTTTGTGAGAAGCAGCAGCATTGGACGCAGGCGACACTCGTGTATGTACAGTGCTGTGTGTGTGTGTGTGTTGGTCACAGTTATGATGGTTGTCAACAGTGTGTGAATTATCTTGGTTCTTTCTCTCAAAGCTTCATCAGCCACAAGTGATAAAATTGTCACTGTATTTCACACAGTGTAATGTGGTTTTGAAGACACAGGCACACCTCCAGTAAGCATGCTGTCTTAGGTCGGAAACTGTAACCACTGCTCTCCTTAGAGACAAACAGATGGACTTAATGAATCATAATTGACACACCTTAATTAACTGAACAGTCTAACCTTGAAAATAACTTCGAACAACAACATTTCTGTCCTAAAACATCTTTAAAATGAAGGTTAAAAATGTGACCACTGACATTTCCTAAGACTCCACGCTGTTGTGGCGATAACCTGACTTCTCTTCCTCCTAGTAACCGGGTGTTTACGGAGGGGACGTGCAAGCTGCTGAAACTGGTTATTTCCGATCTGGTGGACGAGGACTTTGTGGTCAATCGGCGTCAGCAGGCCGCCTCTGCGCTGCTCTTCGGAATGGTTGCCCTGATTACCAAACCTGGCCAGACATTCGCCCCTCTCATTGGCACCTGGCTGCTGTGTGTTTACACAGGTACAGACAGAAACAGTCAGGCTGCGTCCTCAAAAGGAAGTGCACAAAGCCACCTTATTTCAAATGCTGCCACGAGTTGCTGCCTTCACGTGTCTTTCTGACAGATAAAGTATCAAGTACTACAATTACTACAATTCCAGCTCTATCTATGATCGCTATGCAATGAATGTGTTGACTGTTGAAACCATTTGAAAGAACTGTTGTGATGATCCAGTCAAAGTGCGACTTGCCCAACAAGTTTCATCAGATAAATGAGACAGATCTGCACAGACTCCAGGAAACTTTAGCAGAGGCATAAACCACCCAAAGTGTTAGTCTTATCTTAATTTGTGTAGCACCTTTCGTATGACAAAAAGACAGAATGATGGAAAATAAATAGAATAATAGATAATAATAGTAAAAATAAGATGGGACCAAAATATAATACGTAGAAGTGTGTTTTAGCTCGTATATTTATTCTCAACCTACTTTCCTTTTCATCTGTGCAGTCAGAGGGAACTTTTGTTTTCGATAGCGATATTTTTCCACCATAGTGCAAAGCGGCCCAACAGAGTAAATGAACATGAATTTAATTAAAAGACGTTTTTGAAAATAATGCCTGTTTGCTCTGTTGCTGATAGTTAGATGGCAGATTATTAGATAGATAACTGTCGTCTGGCCGTAGCTTCATGGTTAGCATACTGACGTGAGAGTGACATTATTTTGTGGCAAATTTGCACTTCAAATATAACCTCATGAGTTTTTCTCATTAGCTTAGTAGCTCCAATATCAAACAATTTGCATATTTGATCTGTTTTATTATTAGGGTACTCTTTAGCAGTGGGATTATTATAATATGCTTCAAAATAAATGCAGGACCGTCTCTTTGCTAAAGTCTGAAATCTAGTCACATTTTAGTGGGATTCACCTGTGTTTTGTGTCCAGGTTATGATATTTTCGAGAGGGAACCTGTGAAGGACTCTCTGGTTTCTGTGCCTGACGTTGCCTCCGGCTCAGGGACGCCGCCTCTACGCCTGGGCTGCTTCTACATGTTGGTGTTTGTGCCTATCACCTGTGCCCTGCTCCAGCTGGCCGCCTGGTCTCGCTTCACACTTCACGGCCGTAAGCTGCAAGGGATCAAGACCCTAAGGCAAGGGGCCCAGCATGGCCACCTTATCGATGTCAAGGCCATATGAACTGAAAAGAGCTGCCTGAAGCTGCACACAGACACTTTTTAAATTGTCCGTTTTACAATCCCTCTGATGTAATGGCTTAGAAGAACATGAAGCAGAGGGCTGTTCTGATGTCCTCACCCTGCAGCCCAGCCTGCTGTGCAAGAATATGAACCTTCACAGAACATGAAACCACAGACACACATATGTGTAAACACTTGGTTCCTTTGGTCATTACAGCGTTCACAAAGGAAAAATCCTGCCCCACCTGTGATGAAAGAATATATAACATCAGTACATTCAGTATATTCCAGGTGTTAAATTAAGAAAAGCAATTTAGTCACTAATAAACTGCATTCCATTAACCAACCATTCCCTCTCCCATAGAGCTGGGTCCTGTTCATTTTACACTTACTACATAGACAATGATAAGAGATCTTTTGCACATCAGAATAAAAGGTGAGCAGCTGTGATAATAAAATATCTGGCTCTTTGATGAAAAGTCAAAAATTAAAACCAATGTTCATAAAAACTGCAGAAAAACTGTGGCTTTACTTTATACGCCGAGCTACTGATTCTCATGATAACATACTCATTGAAGTAACTGTTTGGATCTCAGAACATGGTGACATCACTAAAAACAGTTGCAACAGAGCAGGAAACAGTTGGGACAAAGTGTTCAGACAATCAGACGGAATCTATACAATTTACAGTTGGCTTTTACGTCCTTGTTGATGACCTGATCGCCTGACTGGTCCTGTTTCTTGCCCTATCAGACCTATTCTTAGCAATGTCACCACCAGATCCCAACATTTACTTTGCTGAGAACAACTTTATCATAACAGAAAAAAATGGGCAAAAGTTGTAAGAAACTATAGTTTGTCTTTGAGGAGAGAAGTCGGCTTAAGCTAACACTGTGTGAAAGGTAAAGATTAAATTGAGTTCTGGGTACATTTTGGATGAATTCAGCAACTTTTGGTGCAGTGTTTTGTTTCCAATTGTTTCCAAGTATTTTGAATTTCACTGAAACTATGTAGGAATATTTAAACCCAATGGCAATAACATAAACCTGTGCTATCACTGAATTGTCTGGAAGACAACTGTGTTTCTACACAGGAACACTGAACATGTAGCCTAATTAAACTGAAACTTCCAAATGGTAACTAACAGTCAGGAAAAATAGCTTTGGAACTTCAGCTGTGGCTCTTCCAACTATATAATTCAGTGACTGTTTGTCACTGTGCATCGTTCTCTTTTCTTTACTTAATTCACCCTCTATGTCTCCTGAACGTCAGTCTCAAATTAAGACACTGCTGTATGTGTATATGGGACTGACACTGAAACCTGATGTTTAATATTGATTTTCTAGATTGCTGAAGCATCCATTATAGCATCAGAGCTAGAAATATCTCAGTGTGGTGCCACGTTGTCTGCATCTTGCAGCTATTCACAGAAATGAGACAAAACTGCAAAACGGATCCAATGGTGATCACTGAATCATCATCAATGAGCTCACAGACGGACGGAAAGGGTGTCAACTTTCTAAATGCATTTCCAACACTACACACACACTGGAAACACCGCTGCAGGACAAACTGAAACATGTCTCTTTGTGTTATTTACATAATGTGCAGGTCTACTTCAGCCAGTGTGCCAAGCTATGCACCACACAGGAACCGATTGCATGAAAGTATTAGCTGAACAAATTATGAACTTTTTTTCTGAAAACCGACTGGGTGGTGAAGGTTAGTGTTTGGTTCAGGGGTCAAAACGTACGTTCATCATCATTAGAATGAAATAGTTAAATCATGTCATCATTTTTGAATGGCAAAAGCCAGCCGAAATCAGTGACAAGAGCCATCAAATTTGGAAAATATTTATAATTTGTACAGTTATAACAACACAAATGTTATTGAGTGCCATTTGACCCCAAACAACTGTTCTGCCGTGACGCAGCCTCCAAGGGTTTTCTAGATAACATGCTAGACAAGAAGGATGCTCTGAACCTGCTCCATTGCCTTAACCCTCTGAACAGAAACCAGCATGAAAGGTTATGTACTACGACTTCTGATGTTTGCCCTTATGATAGTAAACCTCTGCTTCAGCAATATGTAGTTAAATGCGCATTGATCATCATTGACATTGCAGACCTATTTGTATGACACATGACTTCTCCAGTTTAAAATGCGTTCTTAAGGAGGAACTAGATTTCGCCCATCATCTTTTACACACATGTAAGTGAATATGTTTGTGTGTGCGCGCTCGTGCGTGAGTGTGTGTTGGGGGGGCGGTCAATTCAAGGAAGTTGAACCAGAGTGATTCGTTGTTGTTCACAACAGAAACTGATGGAAAGTGTGAACATACTCATCAGGCCTGGTTGCAGCTCCCAGTATTCTGTCTGTGGGGGACGCTCATGCTACAGAGTGTTGATAATAGTGAACGAGTCAGGCATCAGGCGGCACTTTCCACGGAACAGATTTCTTATTGATCACAGCTGCCTTTGGACAGACTAGACCTATTTATGGACCCTTGTTTGTCAAGCTCCATTAAAATTAGCCCTCAGCTATTGGCAGTGCTGGCTAGGGGCTAGGTTTTATACACTTCCCTTTTGTGCTATGCTCGATCTCAGAGAGAGACCGAGAGAGAGAGAGCGAAAGCAGTCTACGTAGTGATAACAGCGCAGATAAATAATACTTAAGCCCTTAGTCAGCACGGTGTTGATGTCCACTGTTTGAGATCTGACCTCATTCCGGCACCTGGCTGGGCCACGCAAGCCTGTCAGACCAGCTTCACCCCCCTGGGAGCAATGCAGCTTTCCTGTGCTGATCTCGCTGATTGTGAACAGTGATACAGTATAATGCACAATTAGGCTACCCGCACAATACCCACCCAGTGCAAAAAGTAAACTTAAAAAGCTTATAATAGACTGCACATACAAAGTGTGTTGTTACAAGCAAGCCGGTGATGGTACGAGAAATGAAGCAGAAGAGTAAGAGGTGGTAGAAGAGGAGGTAGAGGGTGAAAAGAATTCAAATGATTAAGATGGATTAGATCAGCAATCCTGAATCAGGTCAGCAATGGATGTGATTCAAAGCCTCTGTGCATGGGAAAGCAACCGCCTTTTTTCCCCTTTTGTCATTGAGCAACACTGCTCACCAGCTCAAAGGATGATAGTTCTGACCTCACCCTCCTGTGAAGGAAAGGGCATGGGAGGAGCCGCTCTGTCTACTTCCTTTGCTCCATTTGTCTACTCCACTCACCTCCCTTGGAGCTGCTGGGTGTGGATAAAGCAATGTATGTCCTCACATCCCCTTGCTGCTCTGCATTTAGACAGATTCTTTTCCCACTTCTTTGCCCTCATCCCTCAGATGTCTTGCATCCCTCCTAATCCCCTCAGAGTCACAGGCCACACAAGTTAAGTAGACACCTTTAGAATCAAGTGCAGACAGCAAGTCTGGGACGTCCGTAGCAAACATTTTTGATAATGTATGATGATCACTTTCTAAGGCAGAGGCTTCATCCGAGAGAAGCTGGGAGTTAAATGCTGTCATTGCAGGATGAAGGTTATCCCAGAAATGATGGAGAGCAAGACTGTTTTCAGATTGTAAAGTTACTAGAGGCTATGTAGTGAGGATGTGTGGTCTCCTCTCCATCACAGAGGTACACAGGGGTTGTGTCTTTCCTTTTCTTCCTCTAGGGCTCAAGCTCTTGATCTAATGGGATGTGGTCTCGAATGTTTTTTTATTTGACTTTTCCTCTTATAGCTCAAGGCAGCATGTGATGATCCTGGGGTAAATGTAATTCAGATTTTTCAAAGACCAGCCATACTAACTGCCTAGTGCACATAAACACTTGCAATATGAGAGTTTATGCAGATTCACACATGAACATGCCAGAATGGAAGATGAAGGCATTTAGGCTGATTAAGGGCAATAATAACATAAGTGTGCACTGCTGACCTTTTAAAAGAGCATGGAGCTTGCACACTAACCTGTTTGTAACCCTTGGAGCAAAGAGAAAATACAGCAAATTAAGATGATTGAAATGTTATTAAGCTGTACCAGATTGTATCCTGCTGTACAGAATGTTATGTCTTCTTGTGTGTGTGTGTGTTTGAGACAGTAAGCTGTCTTAGATGTTCTTGGCAATATTTGCTTGCTGTAGACATAATAGTTCATGGGGTGTACAGTGATATCAGCATCATTATTCTTTTTTCACCGTTGAGCCTGTAGGTAATGTGTCAGACCACATTTGGATAGAAACCAAGTTGTAGTGGGTCAGTTCTGGAGAATAATTAACATTCAAACACTGCTTTAAAAGGCATCAAATTATGCAAGTGCTTGTACTCTCCTCGTTTTCAAGACTCTGTAGTGGCACCTGTTGAAAGGTTTTTCCAGCACCTACAACAAAATACAAAAGGGGAAAAGTACTTGTAGAAGAATGTTGTGGCATCCTTCCAGTGGAGTTGAGCCACTTGCACAACCTCTGCCAAGTCACACTGAAGCTGCTCTGGTGGCTGTAGTGACACCAAATGCCCCATTTAGACACTTGATCTTTGTGTTTCCTTTATTTTGGCAGCTGCCTGGCAACAGGCAGTCAGACCTGCCTGTGGATTTAATCTCTGTCTAATTTTACTGAAATTTAAGTGTGACTTTTATTGTTTTGTAAGAGTGGGAGGCTGAGATAGTGTCTGATTACTTTAAAATCCACTTAGTGTAAAATGCAGTGTTTTCTCATATTTCAAATTATCTTGTGTCAAAAAAAAAAAAAAATCACCCTCTCAAAGGTGAATGAGTGCATGTACTGTATGTGTGTCCATGTGTGTTTGTATGTGGTGATGGAGGTTATTATCTTGTAGTGAATGGGGAGCCTCCAGCTCTGTCATTCACCCACAAGCCAAGGCTATAAAGACTCTACATGCTCCACATTCCTCCCCTCTCCTTCTTGGTCCTCTCCTCTCCTCACACAAACAGTGAGACTGAAGTGAAGTGGGTAGTGCTGTTTGTGTTTGTGTGTGTCTCTGTGCACGTACGCATGTTCGTCGGTGGGATGAATGGGCTGGAGTGGGGTATATAACAGTAGAGAACCACAGAGAACAGCAAAGGAAACTCTGTCGCTATTCAAATGCTTGAAATTCAAGGACCTTTCAGTGGACCAAAGCAGTGTTCCTGCACGCCTTAGCTCATTTACTACATATCCAGTCTACTTTGCTGTTTTCCGTAGAATGCTGTAATGTTGCTGTCAAAACTGTAGTGTCATGGTGAGATACTGAAGGGTAGGTTAATTTGAAAAGCCTTTGTTGCTTTAGCATGCAACACTTAAGTATCTTCCAAGTAACTGGAAATAGATTTTCATGTTGTCTGAAAGGTTGGAAAGGCATTTACAAAAATCTGAAAATACTAAAACTTTGGAAAGTGATTGACACTAATGTAGAGCATGCATGATTTGTACTAAATGGGCAAGAACATGCCAAAACGCTGGCATGGTGCAACTGGCATTTCACAGGCTCAAGCAGGTAAAATTCATGTTTAAGAGGCAACATGAAAGAGACGAAAAGTGTCAGGCCAGGAGAGATCCAGTAAAGGAAGAGGCCAACACGGAGAGAGGGAGAGGCCTTTTGGTCTGCTTTCCCAGGCTATGCGTCAGGAAGGTTGTATTTTTTACACCATGACCACCGCATAGCCCTTTCCTGGGGAAATCCGAGACAAAACCGAGAGAGGCTGCTGCAGGGAAGGAGAGGGGAACAGGAAAACTAGCCCTGGGAAGGAGGGAGGGAGGTAGGGGGGCAGGTATGGTGGAGCCCACACAGCATGAGCGACAGAGGAAGAAGCTGAAGCTTTTGGGCAGGCTCAGTGGAACACACACACACACACACACACACACACACACAGGCAGATAGACACAAATCGTGAAGCACACATGCATTCTTACATCTCCTCTTCTTTCTAGGCCCCTTTACCCACCGTGGCCTTCCAAAAAATGTGCCCTGAGAGTCGTCTCTAGAGTATTTTGGCTGCAGATTCAGCTGGAATGCATAGCTAATGCCGGGTTCCTCTACTATCCAACCAGCCTCAGCTGTTAATCCGATGTTATGGCTGCTCTGCTATGCCTGTTAAAGAAATAATATTTGACGTTATGGCTACTCAGCTATGCCTGTTTTAACAAACAATATTTCCAGTATATCACATTACCACTAAGCTAAGATTTAGGTTGGACACAAAACATGGTATTTCAAGTCAGATTGGCAACAAATTTTACCTTTTATCATCATGACTAGTATTTAAGAACAAGGGCAAATCAGCATTGAGGGTTTCTGAATAGTTTTTAAACTTTTATTTGCACAGCAAGGTAAAACCAGGAAGAGCTGATAATCAGCATTTGTCCAAGCAGGCGATTCTGCAAACTGGAAAAAAAAAAATATCTTGACATCGGTGGCTTCAGTAGAAAAATGAAATGAGTTGTAATTGTTGGCAAAATGGCCCACTTGCATAGCCTCTGCATATTGTTTATGAATTACAGCCCTGAGAATTAGATTCAGAGGATTTGCATTTTGCAAAAGTTCCATTTTCCCAAATGAGAACTCTTTAAAGCCCAAAAGATCATATGAGCCATGTGGCAAAAAAACAGCTAAAAATGCCTTTAGGTTTGATTCCTTGACAGGTTGATAGCGGTCACAGGTCAGAGTGAAATCCCACCTCATCTATGTATGTGTATGTGTGTGTTTGATCCCCCCAGGTCTTGACCCTGCCGTGCTAAGAGACAAACTCTTTGAGCAGTGGAACTGCAAAGATCTGCAGACGGTGAGAGTCACTTTCACAGCGTGTGTCAGTTCCACACATGCAATATTGAGTGTGTGCGTGTTTACAAAGGTAGAGCGATGGAGTCTTTGTGTGTCTGCAAGAAGCACTTGCACAGGAAGGAACACGAGAGAGAGAGCCTGGATACCAGCATGTTTAAATGAAGCTCACCACTCTGTGTGTGTGTGTGTGTGTGTGTGTGTGTGTGTGTGTGTGTGTGTGTGTGTGTGTTAATGAGGAAACCAGAGTGTCTGTCAGTAGGAAGGAAGGAATTTGCGTTGCACTGAATGAACTTGAGATCTGTGTGAGGAGGATATTGAGTGGATGACATCTGTTTTGCAAATTAAGACATGGTGCGAAGCATTTTCTCACACAGATATTATTTTCTTGTGTAGGAAGTTTCTAACGCCAGAGTTTGCATTCTTTAGCTGAGACCTAAAATGTGTCACAATCCTCCATGTCCGCTGGGCCCAGGGAGGGAAGGTTTTCTTCAGTGGCAACTTTGTTTCTGCTTTTCTAACAATTCTCGTCAGTTGGCTTTTTTTACCAGCAACTTTGGCACATTTACTACAAACTCGGTTCTAAAAAGGTTGGTGCGCTGTGTAAACCTGTGATAAAAACAGAATGCAATCATTTGCAAACAAACTGCTCACCGACAACAGTTTCACCAAGTGTTCCAGAGCCCATCTAGTAATCTCCTTTATACAATCATGTGTTCACAAAGTGGTGAACCTCGCTCCAGCCTTGCTTGTGAATGACTGAGCCTTTCGAGGATGCCCATTTCTGTTGCTCCTGTCCCAACTTGTTTGAAACATGTTGCTGCATCAAATTCAGAATAAGCAGATATTTACAAAAATCACTGAAGCTGATGAGGTACAAGATTAAAAATACTGTCTTTGTACTGTTTTCAGTTGAGTATATATGAAAAAGGATTAGCAAATTGCCACATTGGGTTTTATTTATGTTTTACTCAGTGTCCCAACTTTTTTGGAATTGGGTTTTAATGACCGTAAACTAAATATCTTTAAGTTATAGACTGTTGGTCAGACACAACAATACATTTAAAGTCTGTCCGAACTTGTGATGGACATTTTTCACTATTTGCTGACGTTTTATAGACAGAATAATAGTCAGTAGATTATTCAATAATGTAAGTAATTATTATTTGCAATCCTAATGATCTTATCACAGACAAACTCGGAAGAAAACTGACCTTGAATCAAACACAGTGATCATCAATTAACCTAATGGTGACAAGGACATTTAACTCCCTCTGGTCTCTAAGAATAAGTACTGCTGGTTTTGTTCTGAGAGACTGATTCTGTTTTTCAGCTGTGGTGCAGTGAACCTTGCAGCCTCTAGAGGTCGCTGGCAGGGCTTTAGACCTGTACATCTGTCACATCGGCTGTGAAGAGGCTTTCCTGCCGGGGGCCATGGCACTATATGTAGGCACACAGCCTGAAGTTGCAACATTACAGTGTCACTCTTGTGATATGGAACAGCAGGATGGGTGTAATGTGTATATGCAACACTGTTCTTTGTGCAGCTTATCTTTCCAATGAAAAAAGACGGGCATCTTCCCCTCATATAAATCACAGATGACCTCCTCATCCCCGCTGACTCTGGCCACATCAAGGCACTTCTCTTCTCCTTGATGTGGACGACTACTCCCTCTGCCCGTCCCCTGAACTCAGTAACCTGGGTGTCTTTCTGGACACACATCATACCCACCACCAAATCCACTTTCTACCACCTCAAAGACTCTGACTTTTGTCATCCTCCATAAAGGCGCCATATAAATGCAAGCTATTATTATTATTATTATTGTTATGTTCAGTATGCTGTGATTTATTGACTTTCTGTCCTTTCAGCTACTCAGCACTGAAGAAGGATGGTCAGCGTCTGTCTGTCCTGCTGAAGAAAGGTCACAAGGTGGAGGCCAAACCAGCTCGACCAGTCCATGTGTACAACCTGAGCCTGCAAGAGTTCAAGCCTCCTCTCTTCACTCTGGGTGAGCACATGTCCCTTGATGCAGTTTTTCTTTCTTCCTCTGTGTAATACTTCTGCATTTTTTGGTATTTAAAATCGCATTTGAATATATATATATTTTTTTTATGTTGAATTACTCATTCAAACAATCACTTAGTATAGTGTTATATATAGTTATATATATATAGTTGTATTTCTGTCACAGATATTGAGTGTGGTGGTGGATTTTATGTGAGAAGCTTGGTGGATGACCTGGGCAAAGGTGAGATTAATTCAATCTATTGCACAATTTCCTCATCGGCACGTTTATGGAAAAGTGAATAAACTGAACTAACCAATCAGAATTCGACCCTGCTAACACTTAAGCATGAGAATAATCAGTGCCTGTGTTCCGCAGCCCTGTCATCATGTGCTCACGTGAAGGAGCTGACCCGAACCAAGCAGGGTCAGTTCACCCTGGATGAGCACGCCTTGCACGAAGAGCAGTGGACACTGGAACACATCCTGCAGTCTCTGCAGCCCTGCTCAGAGTCCGAGCAGCAGGTGAACTGTACAAAACCACCCGAGGAACACATTCCGAACAGGACCCAAAGTGAGAGTGACAAGCTGCCCGTCTCATGATTAGTCATGACTCGCCTGTTCAGGTCTTCCATTGAAGAGAACAGCCTCTCGAAATGCATCAAGCTCTCCTGGATATTTTAAGGTGTGGCGTTAAGCAAATAATAAGGTGTGACAAGTTGAGGCAAAATGTCAAAACAACTGTTGTTTTGCAACTTAAAACACCAGAGTAATTACTCTCCAATTGTTTGTCTCAACTGCTATTTAAGTTTGTCTTCATCTGTTCTTATCCCTGCAGGAGAGCTGGGTGATAGAAACATTAGACATATTTCACACAATTTCAAAAATGAGTTCCACGATAGGAAAATGTGAAGTGATATACTGCGTTAAGAAAAATTGCTTGACAATGCACACCACAATTTTCAGTTTTTGAGACGTAGAAGTTGAGCATGATACACACTTACAGTGTATATGAAACATTAGAGAAAAACATTTCACACTGCAGGATGTACTCGTGCTGAAGGGATTTAAAATACTAGTGTACTTTAGTCCAGTTTCTTATTTAAAATGGTTTCTGTTTGCAGTCACAATAGTGGGGAGTCAGCAGAAACATCAGCTTCATCTATATTGTGATGTAATCTTGACTTGTGAAAAGGAATATCACGATAATATTTTTCCAGTTGTACAATCTTGGTCTGGACGTTATCTTCATTTGGATGGTCTTGTATGACAGTAGCAGTCACACCTTGCAAGAAAGTACATTTGCAAAGCAGGTAAAATATGTTAGTCGTTTTACCTGCAGATATATTTGTGGAACTGCCATGCTGTTTGCTCTAAACAGCATTAAGAGCAAAGATTTTTATTTATATTTTTTTTGATTGGTACTCTA
>JAPZEA010000011.1:11894937-11905570 GCA_029783685.1 Heniochus monoceros
AGTAGTCAAACCTTTTAATGTGCCGTTATTGGTCCCCTATTGTCGGTTTGAAGTGTATTCATGCATCGTGCACGACTTCAGTTGGTGATAGAACAGATTTAATAGACGAAATGTGACTTGACTGTAAGAGGAATGCTGCTCTTTACTTCTGGCATCCACTGTAATTAACCAAAAATTCTTTTTGTTATTTTTTTTCTCGCATATCTGGATGTGGTATTGCATTGGACTGCAGGGGTTCTGTGGGAATTTCATTACAGATGCCTGTGAATAACTTTCAGTTTGCTTCTCAAATCTTCTGTTGGACTGCATATAAAGCACAGGGATCATTCTGCAGTCTTCAAATGAGACCCCGGCTGGTTACACTCAAGCACTGCCTCCAAACTGTAAATGAGGCAGTTAGACACAATACATAGCTATCTTCAGGAGCAATGCAGCGCCATTTTTAGACTTTATTATCAGCTCATGCAAATCAGAATCGACTCAAGCTGCGCCCGGTGCCTCTCAGCTGGATGACTAAGTCCATGTCCAGCCGTGCCCAGGCGGATCATTATAGCAGGGTGGCAGATATTTCCCCCGTCATCCAGCGCCGTAGCACCCAAATTGTTTTCTTTTCATCTGAGTGAGTGATCTCACTCTCGGCAGGAGGGAACTTTCTTTCATATCAGTGCTCAAAAGTGAGACGGCAGGGGGGGAAAGAGATGTGTGCGAGAGAGAAAGAGAGGAGGAAATTATTAACACGAAAAATTCTTGCCTTTGTCGGTCCCAATAGCAGAGTCATAACCACATTATATGCATGCTGAATTAAAATAACTGTTTGTTGATGTGGGAAAGATTTCTCCTGTTTTCATTTTGTGGAAGTATTTTGGCAACCTTGACATCTGTCTCTGTTTTGGCAGTTTTACTATGTGCAGTTTGTGATTCTTGTGCTGGTATTCCAGTATTGTTTTTGTTATTTCTTCCAGTATTGTTGCTATAGTGCCACAGTAATTATAAGCCATATGACGTTCATAAAAATTTAGACTTCCTGATAGACCAAATGGAAACATGGAATGGAAAAAAACAGACCCAAATTAACCATCCTACACATTCTTGTCACATTATTTCATTTGCAAACGACGTTTAACAGCTTGCACCGTGCACCGCAGGCTGCTACTATCTGGCTATCTAGAAAATAGGCTAAAAGAAATTGTCAGCAATATTAAACAATTATTATGGCAAGTTTTGCTAACCAAGATCATAAACACTGGATAATCAGAATGTGAAGTTGCTGTTGCTCCAAAACCATTTCCCTTCATTGATATGATTGTTCACTTTTGGTCAATTTAGCTCTTGTATCTTTAAAAAGTTGCATCACCACCTTGATGGCAGAAGGAACTATGCAGGCGGTGGTGGCTTGCTCTCTGAAAGCACCTTCAGTGCACCTTGGGTTTGACTGACCAACACCTTTGGGATGAGCTGGAACTCCCACTGTGAGCCAGCCCTCCTCACCCACGTCAGTGTTAGACCTGATGTGGCTGAATGGAAGCAAATCCTGCAGCCAGGTTCCAAACTCTTTAAGATTTTCAGAAGAGGAGGCTGTCGTAGCAGCAGATTGGAATGAGGTGCTCAACAATCACACATGGGTGTAATGTTAGGGTGTCCATATGCTTGTGGCCATGCAGTGTATTCTTTGAGAATACTTATGTAGAAGACTGAACACTTTCCCCAATCGTCCTCTTGCAGGCGATATTCGGATAGCGTTCGTCCTGTACAAACACATCGGGGTGTACCTTTCAACGGAGAACGCAAGCATGAAGCTGGGCAGCGAAGCCATGGCTACAAATTACTCTGTCATCGTAAACTCGCCGGTCATCACAGCGGCCATCAACAAGGACTCTAACAAAGTCTACCTCTCTGACCCTGTCATTTTTACCATCAGACATCTCCAGGTAATTTCCTTCTCTTTATGTTTGTCTGTGTTGATTTGTGTTTTGTTTTCACTTTGATGTGACTGCCTCTGCATTTAATGTGCTTTTTGTCTCTTTCTCTTTTGCTTGCACACAAAAACACACTCACACATACACTTTTCTTGATAAAACCCTTTCATCACAGTCTTCTCTATCCCTGAAGTGCGACTACGTTGCACAAATCCCATCTCAAACCAAGAAAATGAAGTTAATGTGAAGAAGTTTTATTCGAGGAAAGGTGCGGGAAAAATTAAATTATGGAAAACAAAATCACTCACAAGGTGACGCATGTTGTTGTTTGTTAGTTTGAGCTAATAGCAGCCTGATCTCTTGAACAAATAGCAGTCATACCGAGCCTCACTGGAGGCTGCTTCGTCATTGCGGTGAGTCGCGACTTCTCCCTCTTGACTACATTATCTTCTCCACACTCTGGTACCCTCGAAATATCCCTGTTTTGTCTATGAACAGCGCCTTCGGCGATTATCAGGGATGCTGAACATCCATAATTAAATCTGTTTACCACATCTGTAAGTCACCATCAGTAAAAGTGAGCCTGGCTTAAGGCGCAACAAGACTGATACTTACTAGATGTGTTCCTTTTCAAACCCTGTAACATGAAAAAAATGACAGTAAAATGTAAAAACCTACAGTCATAAAACTTAAAATGCAAAGAGTCATTATTGAATACAATATTCCATCAATTCTGATATTTGTCTATGATGCTTCTAAAATCAGCATCCTACAGAGCCCCATATATGTAGAACAGTTGCAAATACACAGAAAAACGCAAGATATCAATGTATAGCGGTCCAAAATAATCCATTTTTCTTTTGATAATAAAACACCAACAACAATGATGGAGGCTGTACACTAGTAAAGGTCAGAGGCTTGTAGGTCTGAGACCTACAAGCTGTCGGGGCCCTGACCCCAGGACACCAGGTCACCCGCACATGGAAATACTTCTTACAGTTTTTAAGTAGGTACTTTGCACTTTAAGATACATTTCTTATTTCTACGTCTTGAATCAAACTGTTAATTGTTTGATGCATTTTAGTGGCAGTATTGTCAAAAGTCTTCCTTGTGTAACTATAGTGCATATTCATACAAACTACAACTCCTGCAGGTGAAAACTGAATAAGCTAATGCTGACCTGCATGACAGTGGTCACTTTGATGGCAATGTCAATGACATCTCTTGCGTTTTGTAAGTGATGTATTGAACGCTGCCCATTCACTGATATGATATGGAACAGAGAGTTCAAACAAATCCTCAGCAGCTACTGAATATCAGACGAAACAGCTAAAATATCTGCCATTAGGGATACAGTTTATTAATTATGGGGAGTAAAGTTTCTCCAGTAAACAACTCCAAAATTCACTGACAATAACATTGTTAGTATCGGGTTAGAAAATGGCAACTTGGTGAACTGCTGCTGCCTGCGGTGGAAATATTGGAAAGCTTTCAAAACATGCCTTTGAAGTCTTGAGAAGCCAAGAAGCCCCTGGTACCAGAGAAGGTGTGAGGCTGATAAAGTTGCAGCGCAAGAAAGTTGAAAGAGAAATGAGTTTTGTTGTTGGAAAGGCAACGGCACTCTTCGGCTGTGATCTCAAAACACCCGTGTTGGTGCGAGCACACGTGTGAATTCACCATGAGAGGGACACAAGAGGCCAAGAAAGGCAGAGAGCAGATAAGGAGAGAGAGGGAGGGGAGGGGCGGGGGCGAGGGCAAGATGGAAGCACATGAGATGAGAAGACATGACGATGGGGAGTGGCTGAAGTAAGACATCAAAGGGCCCAGCTGTCAAAAGTGCAAATTTTCTCCCTCTACTGAGACCAAGCATGAAGCCATTCAAGATGAAAAACAAGTACACTAGTGATCTTGAGAATCTGGGAAAAAAAAAAAAAAAATATATATATATATATATTCATATGTTTAAATAGAAATGTCGAAACAAATTAGCTAACAGTTTTGTGCTATTGCCTCAGTGCTGAACCCATCTATGTATTTCTTGTCTTACTCAACCAACTCAAAGGACAACGTCAGGAGCAAAAGGGTAGGAGAAGCATGTGACATTTTCGGCCTGACCCCAGGAAGACGGAAGAAAAGGACACTTACCGGACTACGTCTCTGTGACCAGCAAAAAGGAAGAGAGAAGAGATACCTGGTCAGAGAGTGACAAATCAGTAAGGCGGACATCATATGCATCAGGAGAAGAAGAATGTTGGCCTGGCTGGGGTAGATTTAGGGATGAGGATGATACCATGTCCATAAAGACGGCGTTATGTGCACACATGTCTTAGATTTTGTGAGAAATTGCTTACGAAGCCTTATGCAGTTTAAGGATTTTTGCCTGGATAATAAGGCAAGTGGGTATAAGGAGACTGCTGCGGATAACATACTCAAACCAATCTGTGTGTTTGTGTTAATGCATGTTGATGGTGAGAAAAAACAAAGTCTAGCCACTAAAGGCCTTCAGATGAATGAAGATATTTGCCTGAATCTCTAATGTCATCTGTGAACCTGCTGTGATTGGACATCATCCAAAATATCTGTGGAGCTGCTTAAATCACTTCCCTCTCTTTCTCCCCACTTTTTTTTTTTTTATCTTCAACCGTCTCCATCCGCATCCATGTATGTGATATTTTTTGCCATCTAATCCTTTTGAGTTTCCTCTCATTCCACCTTGTCGTCTCCGATCTGCCCCCTTGGTCTGTTAAATTTCTGCTGAAATCTTGCCATCTGCCTGCGTCACATCCACCTCGCATCAACCGTCTCTTGCTTCCATCCCTCACTCTTGTGCTTGTTCCAGTTGTGCAGTGAGCCATAAGTGATTAAAGTGATGCAACAAGGGGGTGGGACATGTTAGTGGAAGGGAATCATTTCATTGGGTAAATTGGTGCAGGACACAGTGCAGCACTGTTTGCCACAACCAATCATTGTCTCCCTGCTATAAGTAAACAGGAAGAACAACAGGAAGCGTTCAGCGTCACACACTGTGACCTTTTAGTCTGTGTCAGGGATTAACAATGACCTTTAACACACAGTGTTATGCAGATATGTCGATGTTTAAAATGGACCACTCACAACAATTGTTTGATATACTTGAAATCAGATGAGCAGCTTCTTTTGTTCCATTTATGAAATTCAATATCACATCGTTGCTTTTGGTGCTAGAGTAATGACACATTTAATGTCTGAGGAGAGAGTCAGCTGCGCTGTAAAGTGACTGACTTCGCCTCAGGGAGCTCTCTGTGTAGACCGGACTGAGCAGGAGCTCACTACACACATTATGAAACAGACTTTCTCCATGAAGATGGATGTATGTCTTCCAAATTAAGCCTTTCTGGTTGAAATACTTGGAGACAATAAGACAAGGAAGAAATAATATGTAATGTAAGACCTCTTTTTTTGGTTTCTAACATTTTTAACTCCATCCCTGAGCTTTTCCTTGCCTCCTCTACTGCTTTTAGTCTATTTGGACTGAGAACTGGAGGCTATAGACTCCAGAACCAATTAAAATCAGATTTAAGATGTCTTAGTCAGCGGAAACAACTAAAAAGACAGCGCTCTTGTACTCCAAGTATCTACGCAAACAAATCAACATGTACCATAAAAATGCTGAAAAGTCACACACATGCACACACTGTAATCTGCCTATGTATAACACCACAATGAAACTCACTCACACCAGCAGATAAAGGACATAACATTGGCCATTTGCCTTACTATAAAAGCTCAGCAAATAATAAAGCCTATAGTTACTACACACTAGCTTGATATCTTGCTTCATCATGCAACACAGAGCAGATTTTATGAGAAAACACATTTATAAGCGAGCCGCAAGTATTAAGAGGGATTTAAGTGTTACTGTAACAAGTCAAGAAAAAGATATAAACACAACAGCATGCAAAGCAAAGGCTTACCGGACTCCTCTACAGAGGTTGGCATCATTAGAAGTAGCAAAGGAACAAGAGATCAAAGATAAATAAAAATAAGAGATTCCCTTAATAACTTAAGGAGTGCATTCTGTTTCACTTGCACGTGGCATGGCATTATATCACACAGGCAAAACTATACCAGCAATATACACATGTGCTTTCTTTCCCAACAGAATCAAACTATTTGACACGAGCAATCATTTTATTTGAAAAAAAGTGAATTGCTATGTACAGTACGTAAAAAAACATTAGATCAGTCCTAAAACATTTCTTGCCTTTTTGCTTTTCAAGTTCATTTCATACAGCCCCGTTACAAAAAACAGGAGAATCCACACACGGTCAGAGCATTCCTGTACAGCATTCAACAGAGGACAAATAAAAACAGATTACACCATCGTCATCATCACTTTGTCTTCATCAGTGTTATCAGACCTAAACCAGTAGGTTTGATATCTGATAGCAGTGACAGCAAACATTGGTCTCAAAACACACACGAGTTTTTCCCCTGTGTATGTCTGTCTTCCTGTTCTATCATGTTACAATTAACGATTCAGTGTTTTTTTGCTGACTAAAGATCGCCCCCTGTTGGACCACAGTGGGAACTGGCACATGGCTCCTCACCTCATCTGTACAGCTGAACCTAAATATGGTTCAGACTAGAAAGCGGGACAATCAAACATCTATTTAAGGATCTCTGATATGCAACTCTCAGATAGAAGCATATTTTTAGAATTATACCTGTGTGATTGATATCTGATAAGACTCATTCATATATAGATTAGCAGTTTGGATAGGGTTAGAGAGAAGATATTTTAAAAAGAAGGGGGATGTAAGGGGCAAGGAGTGGAAAGCGGTCTCTCTAAAATATTCTGAATGGGGGTCTCAGCCCTTGGTTGAAATGATTGCATAGCTCTGAGAGTCGGCTCCAGCCCTCTCAGGCCCAGGCTGTAAATACAGCAATGATTTAACACTGAGCAGTCAACCAAAATGTAATCCCACAACAATAAAAAGATTAGGATCATTTTAGCTCACAAATTCAAAACATACAACCAAAAGACATTCTCTGTGGCAGGGCTGTGGTCAGCATGTCCTTATTTGATTCAGTTAGGGAACTTTTTTTTTTTTTTTTTTAATCATTCACTGGTTTTCAAACAAAGACGAAAGATGACAGATTTCTCTGTCTGTTCAGCATCATTCAAGATTATCCACAGACATGAAAGATCCTCACTGTATCGGCTGTATATTTCTCAAGTTTGACACAATTAACACATTTAAATTAGTCGTTTAAAGCAACATTTTACTTGGTATAACATTTACAGCTGCATGCATCAACCATTTTGAATTATTTCTGCAAATGCACAAACCGAAGGTAGTCGTACCAAAGCATGTTCATAAATGTTTATATACTAAGTGAAACATTGCTTTAACTAAATTTAAAGAGAATACGTCCCATTTTTCCTGTCGCATTGTGCAGTTTTTAGCTAAATTTGGTGCACAAGACACACAATATCAAGTGTATTAGCTACAACAGAGGGACGTTGCTTTGTCCTCTTAATGTTTTTAACAACTCGCAGAGCCCTCATATTGAAGTTGCAGCATTACTTCTCCAAATGTTTCATTTCTGATACGTTTATTAATGCATGCCTGATACATTTTTGATGGGATTCAATGGGACTGCTTGATACATATTTAATGAGGTTTTATGAACACGGTTCCCTCAGAATGAGCACTGACAGATTCTCACGAGTTTGGTGATGCTGAGACATCCTCTGATCATAACAAATCAATAAGACAAAAAAAAAAAACAACACGCACATGAAACATGAAGGGCATACAAAAATGAAGGAATGTAAACACACGCACAGACACACACGCACTCACTCACACAGACAAAACATCTATATATGAGCTATGCAAGTTATTGTTATCATCTCTGCTACAGTGTGTGACAGCAGTTGTTTGAAACAAGAGAGTGTCTGTGTTTTAGTGTAGCAAATCCAAACTCTGCCGCTCTGTTTGGCCCTCTGTACACACCGTACACATGTTGCTGTTTGTACCAACCAGAGGAGCCGGTCACCCATCTGTCCCCGTCTTCTTGTCCACTCAGCTCGTCTCCTCTCTGATGCCATTTAAATATTTTAGTGCTAAGTGAGGAAGTCCACATGGAGGAACAGAAAGAGAAGTCCACGGTGAGTGCAACACGTGTTATAAGTGAGAACCTCTTCTCTCTTTTCCTACTGTTCACCGCACATGCATCTGTTAGCTGCCTCCTCGTTCACCCCTCCCAGTGTTCACGCTGTACTCTTCGTATCATCCTTCGCGATGCAAAACAAGACCACGATGAGTGGTGAGTGCAGATGGGCGTGTTTTTGGCGATGGCGGGTGTAGGGGCAGGTGCTATAGCTCGCTGTGGCGCACGAGAGGCTCTAGCTTGTGCGACAAGGCGGTGAGGACCTTGTCGAACTTCTCGTAGCGCTCCGACTGGCTGCCCTCGGAGCCGCGGCTGCCCCACAGAAGACGCATCTGAAACTCGGTCTGGAAGATTTCGTGAATTTCTGCTCGCTCCTGGAGTCCTGGAGAGGAGAGGAGAGGATGTTACTCTTTGTGAACTTAAAAACAGAATCATTTGCAAACAAACTGTTTTCACCGACAACAGTTTTACACAGTGTTCCTGAGCCCATGTAGTAATCTCCTTTCTACAATCGTGTGTTCACAAAGTGGTGAGCCTCGCTCCATCCTTGCTTGTGAGCGACTGAGCCTTTCCAGGATGCCCCATTCATACCCAATCATGATACTATCACCTGTTACCAATCAACCTGTTTACCTGTGGAATGTTACAAACAGGTGTTTTTGGAGCATTCCACAACTTTCCCAGTCTTTTGTTTTAAACATGTTGCTGCATCAAATTCAGAATCAGCAGATGTTTACAAAAATCAATGAAGCTGATGAAGTAAAACATTAAATATATTGTTTTGAAAGCTCTGAAAAGTGGCCCTTTGAGTTGAGACTATATCACACACACTGTTCCAACTTCCATCCTTAATTATCATCACTCTGCTGCTAACTGCGATAAGCCCACAGGGAATTTAACCTGAGTGCCTCAATGTTTACTAAGTACATTCATCCCCACTGCCCAATCAAATAATTCAAACTCTTGAACCCTGCCCTAAAGATGAATTTGAGATGGCTTTTGAACATAAAGTAAGCATCTCGGCTTTGCTCGTAGCACTCTTGATGAGGGGAGCAGACTGAGGTCAAGCTGATCGATAGTGAGATATAACAGAAAACAGAGATGTGAGCTGATAGCTATTGACATGCGGTTCAATAAAGCAGTAATTGCCTCAAACTGAGAACCGTTGGGGAGGTATTAGGGATCAATACAGTTAACATAGTGACCACATACGCATACAGTCGTTTCATCAAATAAGCGATGTTGTGATAACACTCATACTGAAAACACGCCTCATTATTAACAGCAATACATTAACAGCATGAGATGTAACACAAAACCAGCGGTGGCGAGAAAATGGCTTATTCTAATCATTCTGAAGTTCAGTGTGAAGGTTGACTGCATTAATGAGGTTAAACCGAACAGTATTAGGGTCGAGGTGCAGTGAGACAATCTACTTTTCCCCAGAAAAATATATGCTTCACAACAGAGATGCATTTTTATTTAAAAGAAGAGTCTAGAGGAGCCTTTCCAAAACAAACAGAGCTGTTTTCATTGGGTAGCCAATTGACAGAGTAAAATGCTGAAACAGAAAAAGAGAGGGCTATGCACATACTCATAGAACTGGAGTTACGTCCAGTAACTACTATGTCTTTTTTGCTTTGCTGGTCTGTTCAGCTCAGATGTTGTGTGCCTATGACTCAGTAATGAGGGCTTAAAAATGAACAAATTGGACAGACATCTCCGAATGAAGCATTCTCAGCTTTGGGACAAGTCAAAAGAATTTTTTTCTGTGCAAAGACGAGATTTTTAAGAGCATTTTGACCGCAGAAAAGAAAGTCAGTCATGCGTTTATGTAGTATTTGAATTGGTTATTTGGTGTTGTCTGTTTGCTGGTGATTAGTGTGTTGTTAGCTAGCTAAAATTACTTGTCAGTGTTAGCCACGACCGCTGACATTATCTTGCTAGCCATGATGGACATTCTGACATTCTGCCCCCAACTTGAGGGATTAGGCAGCAAAGTACATTTACTCAACATTGCTTTAACGGTCTCAGGTCCTGCTTCCAAAGATTGCCCTTGTCCTTACCCTGCAGTTTGGTCTCAGCGTTAGTCCTATAGATCCCCCCATGGTGTGCGATGGTACGAGCTGCCTCTAGGTGGTACATGACCACATCTACCCCGACCTCCGCACTCTCCCAGGGCTCCAGCCCCTCCACGAGAGCCATGCCCCGCTCCAGTAAGGACAGGACAGGAATGATGTGGGGGAGGGAGGTGTTGGACAGGGCACTAGACTCTGGAAGCAGAGGACAGTTTTGAGTTGTAAATAAATACACACTCGCACATTTTTTGTATATAACACACAAATCGTATAAACTAGGATCTCACCTTTGCCATCGTTCATATTTTTCATGAAAGGTTTTAGCTTCTTCTCGTATAGAATAGCGCCCTCTGTGTGTCTCTGGCGTAATGTCACCCACGTCTGCTCCAGGCGGGAAATCTGAGGTAATGAGCGAAATTTAACAAAAAAAATTAAGAATGCATTAAAAAACGTTCTTTGATGGAAGTTTTTGTGCTAACG
>JAPZEA010000011.1:11939495-11949965 GCA_029783685.1 Heniochus monoceros
TGCAGGTGGAGACTTAGATTGAGACCGACTCATATCGATACAAGGCAAATTATGAAACGCTGTCCAGCACACTGTTAACCACTTTTGCATATGAATGGTATCACTTAGCTGCTAGAATGCAGTTTAGCTCTGTACACAGCGTAACAAATACCTCTACAGGTCAAATGAAGGCAGACAGGACCACAGGGCAGGAACAAGAAGAAGCCACAACACCGTCAGCACTCTTCTATATCCCAAACAAGGGCAGGGCTGCATTCAATAGCACTAAGAAAAATATGTTTCCTATCACACCTGGGTAGTTTTGATTCATTATTATTAGTATTATTGACAAGTATATAATTTTTGTGCTAGTAGTATCATTTCAATACAGCAGATTCAGTGTGTGAGGAAGCTTGACCAGAATGTTTAGGAATGCGGGAGGAGGCCAATTATAATAACTCTAAAGGCAACAAAAAAAAGGTTTGCTTTCCCAGTGCTTGGCAAACTTGGCATAAAGTAATTTTAACCCATCAGATGAACTGAAATATGCACACAGATACACGGACATCCTTCTCTCTCCAGTGACAAAAAAACAAACAAACTCTTAAACAGATCTTAGATGGCAGGGTGCAACGTGAGGCAAATTGTGTCAAAAGTGTGACAAGGTCAACTTAGAGGAGACAAAAAAAAAAAACAAAAAAACAAAAAAACACACAAACACCGTTGGACTCAAATCCCATGCCTCATATTAATGCACAAGCCATATATGCAGCAGATAGTTGTCCTGTGAGGAGGATCTTGATCGCACAGACTTCTCTTTGCATTTTCCAGGAAATTGACTAAAGTATGAGATTTGATTGCAGCCTGAAAGAGGGAACCCTTAGATCACAGAGGAAAAAAAAACAAAAAAACAAATGAAGCAGTGCCTAGTGCAGCGGGCTGGCTTTTGTTCTTTCTGACTGGTTGGTGAGATGCATCAGTGTTTGATGGGAGCCATTTGTGGGACTGTTAACTTTGTCAGCCAAACAATAACTCCTCCTTAATTGACAGAATCCATTGTGGTTCTCTCTCTCTCTGTGTCTGTCTGTTTATGTCCATCTGTCTTCCTCACTCTGCCCCCGCCCCTGCAGGGTGCCATGTTCCCAACTGTGTGCAAGAGCTACCATTAGGCAGTTCGTCGGGAGTGTGTATGTGTGCGTGGAGGTATAAATAGATCCTCTTACCAAGCTGAATTGATTAATTGCATGTTGAGTGCCCAAAGAGTGGCGTTTGGAGAGGTCACGGCTCAAGATTATTCACCATTCTCTCGTTTTCACACACACAAGCACGCACATGCACAACTTGAATGAAGACTCCTTCCACAGCAGCGGATTCAAATTCAATATGAAAGAAGAATCACAGCTAAATGTACACATTCACACACACACACACACACACACACACACACACACACACACACGCGCGCGCGCGCGCGCACACACACTGTTCAGCCCTCCGTGTCAGTTCTGAAGGTTTGCTTGTAAAACTAACAGACACTTGACTTCATTCATCTTCAAACTCGCCATTAGAATTTGTGAATGAACGCAGCAGTAAGGGAAGACGAGGAGGAGAGAAGAAGAAGTCGAGAGGAGAGGTGAATCTTCTTCTTTTCGATCAGCGGTGAGCAAAGTGGACGCAATACATAAAGCGCGCTGAGCGATGCAATAAACCAACGTTCAATGAGAAGTTACACCTTTACATTCAGGAGCTCTTTGGCAATCTGTTATCATCTACACATCGATTCTCTTCATCTAAAAGGAGCGTCTGCGCTTTTCAGCATTCAGACCTCCATTCAAGTCCAGCAGCACTCAGCGTTCCATTGTTAGCGTCCCTGTGAGGCCACGGCTGTTATCATTTGTCATGTTTTGCGCAGCTCTCATAATCCACAGATTCAAACTAATCTGCCAAATCAAATAACGAGGAATCCGATTCAGTAAGCAGAGCGAAGGAGAATTAAGCAGAACATTGAATGTGATCGTAGGAAAAGATGAAGAAGCAAAATGTAAATATTCACCAAAGCAATTACTTTAAGCTCTACTTCTTAAATGTTGAGAGAGAAGAAGATAATTATAACACTGCGTTGAAGGGCATTTTCATTTCTAACCTGCAGGCAGGTAGAATAATCACCTCCTCCTCTCTCCTCTGTTTAAATACCATATAGGTTTATGGTCTTATGTTAGTCTATTTTCAAGCTTTCCTTCATCACGCCGAAGAGAGCTAGCAGATGGTTACATGAAGCACCGAGCTGGAAACCTCTGCGATCCTGGCCTGCAGCTAGCAGTCATGATATGAGGAGACTGTTCCGTTTTTTGCGTTTCCACTTGTTTGAATGGCGAGCCCATTATGCGCTCGAGTTTGCTGAACCACAGAAGTGCCCGAAGACACATTTCTACACGCCAGCCTGGCCATATTTATTTAAATTACATTATTTCTCTTTCATTAAAGCCATCACCCGACCGCTCTTAGGTCTAACAACTGATCTCATTTGCAGCTGAGCTTTGACTGTGAACGATTAACCTCGCGTACAAGTTAAGATTATTTTATATGAACCATATGTCAACACATCTGTTAATCCACGCTTTATCTCTTTAGGAATCAAAGCACTCTTTCTACCTTTTAGAGTGAGCAGTAATAGTAACCTGCAGCCGAAGGACCACTTAACTCTCGGTGTTTGACCTTCTCGGCCAAGATGAAGATTAAAAGAGGGCCGGAGCACAATGCGTCAGCAGGACAAAGAACTGCTGAAGAATAAGATAGCAGTGGACTCTTTAGTGTGCTCTTAAGGCTAACTCACTTCCTGTAGCAGCTTCACGGTAAGAGCCTTCAAGTGAAGGCAATATAAGCCTTCAGATGGTTGGGTTTTATTGCAATCAGAGCCTCACAGATCTAACATATATAATCAAGGTAAGAGCACTTTCTTGTGACGTTTCCAACTAACTCCAAACCTATAACCACATTCTTCTGCCATGTTAGCATGAATGCTTTCCAGGAAAAAACCCAGAAGAAGATGCTCTGGAGGAGACTGTCCTCACTAGACATTCGCAGCACTGATCATTTAGTAAAACACATCAGACGGGTTCAGGCAGAGCACTGAAGTCACGCCTGTATTAGCCGATTGGCATCAGCTGTTTCATTCATGCCTCACAATCACTGGCTCATTCACAGCTGCGCCGCAATCAGCTGACGAGTAACATCCAATCATATTCAGGTGCAGCCACTATGACCATGACTCTTGACTCTATTACTCTGCTGATACGCTAATGTCAGTTTGCTGCCACAGCTCCTTCGTCCACCTGAACCTCCTCCTGATGTTTATTGGTAGTCCTGATTTAAGACTGAGGCCTTGTCCACATGTACACAGACACTTTGCACACATTTTCCTCTGCGTCCGGGCCAACGTTTTAGATCACTAAAACAGAGATTTTCTAAGTTGCTTTCTAAAGTACAGATTTGTCAAAACTCTCGTTTTCAAAATCACGTCAATTCGCACATGCCCATTGTAGCTTTGTATAATGAGCATGTGTCTGAAATAACAATGGCAGGCTATTGGTTAGTTTGGTTTGGTTAGCTCTGCTAGGCCTTGTGCCAGGAAGGTATTAAATAAATACAAATAAATACAGAATTAGCTACTATTGTTTGTGTTTTTAAGTCACTTCCACCAAAGGAAAATAAGCTCACTGTGAATGCTCAGAATGTTCTGCTCTGGTATTTCATGGATCATTGATGTAGACTTAATTGCCACCTACTGGTCCGCCAGGCTTGTTTTAGCACTTGGAATCATTTTTGCCTTCCTGTGTGTACGGAGATATTTTGTTAAAGGCTGTGTGGACAGAATTTTATGGTCAAGGCCTGAATCTCCCTCAACGACCTCCACAAGCTTTTTCCACCAAATCTAACTGAACCAATAACGACTAAACCTGGGTTTTCTTAACAAGTAACCTCTTGAGATGGCGCAAGTTCTCTCTAACAAGTGGTCAGGAGGAGGAGGACGTTATTATAGTGCCGCAAAAGCAGTTAGGGAGGAGGTTGAGGTGGATGTTTGGGGTGTATCGGGATCTGATTTTGACTTTGGAGACTATGGATCGCATGCCGTCTCCCACTAGCAGCTGCAGAAATGTTGGTTTCTTTAAACCATGGCCTCAATCTTACCCTGAAAAGCAACCAACCCTTCACCTCAGAGATGCTGCTAATTCATATGAGTTGTTTTTGTGACTTTTTGGGGGCACAAATGATGTCCTGCTAATGGGAGCACCAGATCAGATGATCAGATCAGATCACGTCTTGTCGTTTAGGTGTGAGGAGGACTTGCTTTAGTTGGAGCATTACTTAAATCTCACTCCAAGGAACTCCAAGGAATCAAAGAGAGGCTGCAAGTGTCAAACCAACTTGTATAAAGAAGCGTTGATCGATTACGCCGGCTTAAACTAATCCTTCTCTTCAGCTGATGCCCAAACTAGACTGGCTTCACATGTCCACTATAAGCCACAAACTAAAATGGAAGATTTGATCCTTGGTATAATCCAGACATTACAACCCAAAGAAGATCTGGGAACAGAGAAATGTGAATGAAGAGCAAATTCACAGGATGGTCTGGGCCACCACACACACACACACACACACAGACACAGCCAGACACACATGAAAAACACACATTCAGTACATGGCTGACACACACACACACACACACACACACACACACAGGCTTGCTCCTCATTACTGCCAAAAACATCACAGTGCTCTAATGAGGATATGGACTCTGGAACAAGGCAATTTAAGCACACACACACACATACACACACACACACATGCACAGCTGCCCTTCACACTATGAGCCTGAGGGTGTGACAGGCAGGCACGCCAAAAGAGGATTTGTGGTGAAAAGCTTTGGGGAGGAGGGCGAGAGGGAGAGAGAGATAGGAGGAGTGGAGAAGAGGGGATTACATGGTGAATATTTCAATACTAAAACATACCAATTGGCTTGGGCTCCCTTTCTGGCTTGGACAGACAAACACACACAGACACACACACACACACACACACACACACACACACACACACACACACACACAAAAGCATTAGCAAGGCCATATCTTCTACAGCTAGCTTAGTAGCGACTAGACAGAGAGTGGGGTGCTGCGTAAAGCTAATACAAAACCACAGTTGCCCTCCTGTGGACGTGACGGACGAGCTGATTGCTGGTTAACCTGCTGCGAGTGGGCCAAACCCAAACAAGCTGTCCCTTTCAATTCAAGGAAACGTCGCTGAAAGTAGATCCAACTTGCAGGAGGCGAGGAGGTATGAAACATTTTTGTTAGTGTAAAATTAATAACTTCAAAGCGTAGACTGAACTCTGTAGACATACATCGCATAAAGCAGATGAGGTACTATAGAAAGGACACGTCGCCACTGGTACCAGTTCAATTTCTGTTATTAAACTGTGACCTGCTCTCTGGAATAGAGATGAAGCGCAGACGAGACACACAGAAGGGACATCAATGCAATAAAGCCGGCCAGTTTATTATGATCTATGTATGATCTATATGCTGCAGGATTTCTAGAAAAACTCCTCCTGCTGGAGTTCTATGATGATCTAACTTCTTTATATCACTATAGCTACATATTTTCTGCTTTTATTCTAAAAAAACGTGTGAATTTACCAGTGTTTATTGTCAGTTTTGATTAAAAGAAATCAACGATACAAAAGCCGAGGTAAAAATCAGATCTCAGCTGTATGACGCCAGCAGCCTGTATTTTTACTTACTTGGATGGACTCTGGTGCATAATCAGCAGCTCATTTGCATTCACTCCCCGTTCGTCTCTTCACGTTCTAAAACCACCAGAGCTTTGTTGTCACACGAGTCCTTCATTTACTGTAAACTAAGGTGATCGGGCTGTTCCTGCAGCAGGAAACGTTTGGGCACACAGGGACAGAGAATCAAGGTGGTAAATCTTGTGGTGTTTCCAGTGAAAATCAGTGTAAACAAAAACAAATATATTCTACTTTATCATCATATTGTGGCCTTACATTATTCCACAATAAGTGATCAAATCAAACTAGTCATTGGAAGGGACTAAAAGCAGAGCTGGGCACATTTTTCTTGCACCGTACAGAAATTTGGTGTCCAAACATACCACGAGCTGCTGAACGGCTGAGAATGTGTTTGCACAAACAGAAACTTGGTTAACAGCGTACGAGACTGGATGGCAGAGAGGTGCCATGTTGCGAGGTTGGAGGTCGACAGCAATGTTCCAGATAGAGTCGGGCTGCAGGAACGCTAGAGGACAGAGGGGCCGGCTGCTGGCTGGCATGACGGCCGCCACATGCTGGTCAGGTCAGCAGGGAACGAGGCTACGGAGTCGAGTCGCAGAGGGGGGAGGGGGTGGGTGAGGAGGAGGAGGAGGAGGAGGAGAGGGAAAGTGGCTTGCAGAAACAACGGATTAACTTCAAAAACAATCAGAGTGTAAAGGGAGGGGGACAGTTCTGTGTATTTGTGTGTCCATGCATGTGTGTGTGTGTGTGTTTCTGGGGGCTAATGGGGGTTTTCACCGCTGCAGGAGTCCAGCGGACAGTTACATTGTCCCAGTTACAGAGATGCGCTGGAAGCACTGGGTGTAATGCAGACACAATGGTTAAGCTGCATGTCTGTGTATAGATGTGTGTGTGTGTGTGTGTGTGTGTGTGTGTGTGTGTGTGCGCCCATAGTTAGCATACTGCAGTCTAGACCAGGGGATCAAGTGTAATCTCTCTCCACTGATACAGCTGATAAGCTGAGGTCACACACCACTGTCGCTGTACCAACATCATCTCCGCACGTCTCTTAATAATGTAATAATGTGCAATGCATAATAATGCAGTCTTATTAATTCATTCATAAAACTACTTGTTTTATAGCATGTGGCCCATTTTTTTCTGTGATTATGGTGATAAAACTGTGCATTTTGAGTTTAAAATGAGAAACGGTGGTTAAATGTTCTGTGGTGGAAGCAGTTTTTCCTGCTGTGGTCACTGACCTCTAACCAACACTCATGAAGCAACGACCTGCACGAACAAGACAATCTGCAGTCATTAGTGGAGCACAAGAGATTCACTGTGAGCAATTACTCTCTCAGCATCCTGAAAAACATCATATTTTTTGAAAGATTTATCTCTTTTTTTTTTTGCCATTCCTGCTTTCTTTAGGTAATAACAGGTGGAGAGAGACAGGAAAGGCAGGGGAGAGAGAGGGGGCGACATGCAGCAAAGGGCTGGATTCAAACCTGTGCTGCAGCGCTAAGGGCTCAGCTGTAATACATGGTACAGGCTTTTATGGAGGAAGTATTATTGTTACACACTGGCCAGATGTTGTCCTCCGGGTTTATCATTAAGAATCTGGGACACATCATCATCCCATCTTATCGGAGATATAGATGACAAATCATTAAGGATTAATGTTGAGCAGCAAACGTAACAAAACAGTAGTAAAAGACTAAAAACTGTACCCAAACTACCGACTAATTCTCATTAAAATGCAACACAGTTCAAAGAGATGACAGCAATGATTGTTGTTTTCACTAAGTGGAGGTATTCTGTTGATGAGAAGATCGAGATCATCATCACAGTTTCACACACCAGCCGGGCAGCGAGTGATCCTCATGTCTTCAGATAAACTAACACCAAATCACCAGCTGCAGGAATGTTAAGAGAAAAGTAAATATTATAACGAATGGCTGCCCCTTAGAGGCAAAGAAAGGGCATCAGCATGACACTGAATGCGCAGAACAAGCAATGATTACAGCGTCACTCGTCTGGGTAGCAGACACTGTTTGGGTTACGTGACACACGGAATTGTGCTTGACAGGCTATGTTTAATTAGAATGGATTGCGGGATCAATATTAGTCTACAGACGAAATCACACTGTTTGTAAACAACCCCAAGTTGCAGGGAATTAAGTAATTATTTCTTTTTTACAGTAGAAATGCTCCCACTAACCATTCAGCGACTGCTAATTAATTTACCCCCCGACTCACGCACACACACACCCCTACCACAGCCACCACTACACAGGAACCCCATGACAGATTCAATTAAAATAACTTCATTACGCTGAGCTTTGAAACACTTCACTCTAAACAAAAGCAGATGCCTCCAAAACTTACAGAGAACAGAGCCAACAAGCTCTCTCTCTCTCTCTCTCTCTCTCTCTCTCTCTCTCTGTCTCGCTTTCTGTTCATGTTTTTGTACAAGACAGATATTTGCTTTAAGAGCAGCAAAACAGCCGAAGTAATCCAGCATGAAGGCGCTGACTGTCTCAGCCGGTTGTCATACTGACGGAATGTCCTGCTGCCGGGGGACAAGGTGGGACACGCCAGCACCTAACACGAGGATTACTGCCCTCAAACGCAGCTAAAGCACTAAAGCACAAACACACCTCCGTGGCTTCGCTCTTTAAAGTGGAGCCATAATTATAACAACACAGTCAAACAACGTGGCAGACAGAGGAAGAAGAGAGGAGAAGAGAGGAGAGGAGAGGAAAGGATAAGAGAAGAAGAGAAGAGAAGAGAAGAGAAGAGAGGAAAGGAGAAGAGAAGAGAGGAGAAGAGAGGAGAAGAGAGGAGAGGGGAAGAGAAGAGAAGAGAAGAGAAGAGGAGAAGAGAAGAGAGGAAAGGAGAAGAGAAGAGAGGAGAGGAGAGGAGAAGAGGAGAGGGGAAGAGAAGAGAGGAGGAGAGAAGAGAAGAGAAGAGAAGAGAAGAGAAGAGAAGAGAAGAGAGGAAAGGAGAAGAGAAGAGAAGAGGAGAGGAGAGGAGAAGAGGAGAGAAACTTGTCCATGTTACAACCTCTTCAGTCCAGCACAGTATCATAACCTCAGGCAATAACATCTTCTGGTTCGTCATAGTCTACTATTTCCCATTATCTCATCTATTAAACTATTCCCTTTATGCATTCTCGTCTATTATCACCGCTGTCATGTGAAATCCTTGCAGCTCACATTGTAAAAACTCTCGGCTCGGGTCACATTCTGCAACCTCGCAAAACCGAATTCTGCCGGATCCCCTGAAAGCAAACTTGATTTTGTTGGTCCCTGGAAAGTTGACATTTTGAAAACACAAGCTTTTTGCCAAAGAGCATCAAATGTCAAGCGCGGCAGACACAGAAACATACTTTATACACAGAAAACATACTGTAGGTGTCATTTTGTCCCGGGAATAAGGTCAGATATTAGGTTTCAGGCACGACGCCAGATTTAGACCACAGAAGAAGTGATACTGTACGCCTCGCTCTACTGTACCCTTCACATTCTCCCTCTCATACACAAATCGCAAACCCATATGCCCTTTCTCTTTCCCCCCTCTCTCCCTCATCATTTCCCTCTATCTCCCTCCATGCACAGTCCATCTGACACCCGAGTACTGTACAGCATCTATGATATCATCACTCTGCCAGCTATATAGCGGGCAGGCTGACATTACCGGCTGCCGGGACAGGAGAGGAGCCAACAGTGAGCACACCTCCCACGAACACACACAAGCACAAACACACACACGTGCATGATGGACAAATGCGCCAAATGTACGGAAACTTGGACGGTGTATGAAATCATGACACACATATGCCTGATAATGACATATCGTGTGCTGAAAGCACTTTGTCACACACCAGGAAGCACAGGATCTCTGTGTCTGTATCACAACACACACAAACAAACAGAAGCGCAAACACACAAACACACACACACAGATGCTGCTCACTCACCTGCACCTGCATGAAAGATCCCCGGTAGAAGCAGCACGCTGCAGCCGACAGGGCACTCCACAGACTACACCTCTCCGTCATGGTGGGTACACACCTTCCTCTGCTACCTTTCCTCAAACCTTTCCCCCCCCTCGCTCCTTCCTCCTTTTCCTCTACCTCACCTCTCCCTCTTCTTCTCGTCCCCGTCTCCTGTCCTCTTCCTCCTCTCTACTCCTCCCAGGGTGTCCGATCTAAACCCCAGCCCCTGGGCTAAGCCTGTCCCACCCCTGCCAGCCTCCTCGCCTGCCTGCCTGCCTGCCTGCCTGCCTCTGTGCCTGGCTAACAGCCCCTCAACATAGTGCCACCACTACAAAACCAGGCTACAAGCTATACCCGCTAACACCACAGCTACAGCTTGCAAGCAGCTGCTGGTTACCACATCAGCTATTAGCTACGAGTGAGCCGCTAACAGCTGGTACTGATAACAGCGAGTGATATTACAGCTCCTGACATCTCCGCTGCTTCTGCCCTGCACCGGCTTCTTGTCGCTGCTGCTCTCGCTTCTCTCCCTCTCACTGCACTTGCTGCACTTCACGCGGCTGCTAGGGATTACCTCATTGCTTGCTGATGAAAGGAGTGTGGGTTGGGGGAGGGCGGACCAGAGGGAGAGAGTGAAGGACAGCCTGGCTGAGGGTGTGGATGGACGTGTTGTGGAGCTGGATTCCCATGAGCTCACTGGAGG
>JAPZEA010000011.1:12015852-12030347 GCA_029783685.1 Heniochus monoceros
GATGAGCTTGGATTCATCAGCTGCTCAATCTACCATGCCAAACTGGTCTGAATGCAACACAGGAAACAAGGTGACTTTCCATTGGTCACATGACTACCATGAATTTCAATATAACTGCCCCAAACCCCAAAAGAAAGAACTCCACCAAGTGGCCGGAGGAGGAAATGCACATATAAATTACTTCTGAAATAAACTCAGTCCAGAACACTCCCCGCCTGGTATCTAAAAAGATGCCACCTTTAACATAGGGAGTTAAGAACAGTTAACCCTAATCAGTCTCTGGGGAGAAGAGTAGGACGACCTCTGAGACAGGCCGCAGAAAGGTCTTACTTGAACCATCCTTTGTAGTCTTGATCTCCACCTTCCTTACCCTCCCGTCTGCACTGGGGAAGGTCTTGATGATGACGCCCATGGGCCAGTCGTTTCTCTGCAACTGGTCGTTTTTCAGGAGGATGACATCACCCTCTTTCAGATTGCGTTTTTCTTTTTCCCACTTCCTGCGACTCTGCAGGATGGGGAGGTACTCAGTCCTCCATCGATGCCAAAAGGTGTTGGCGAGGCTTTGGACCTGCCTCCACTGCTTGCCGTAGAGGTCCTTCTCGTCAAATTCCCCCTTGGGAGGAGGAAGGGCACTGACTTTCTGTGTGAGAAGGGTTGCTGGTGTCAGGATGAATGGGGAATCGGGGTCTGTGGACACAGGAACCAGCGGACGGGCGTTCATGATAGCTGAGACCTCCGCCATGAAGGTTGTCAGGACCTCATGTGTGAGCTTTGCTGGTCCAACCTTCAACAGCATCGAGTCCAGGATACGCCTTGCCAGTCCGATTAGCCGCTCCCAACTGCCCCCCATGTGCGAAGAGTGTGGCGGGTTGAAGACCCACTTACACCCGTTGTCACTGAGAAATCCTTGCACCTCCTTGTCACTGGTCACAGATTCCATCTGTAGCTCCTTACAAGCCCCGACAAAGTTGGTGCCACAATCGCTTCTGATCTGTTTGGCTGGCCCCCTGACTGAGAAGAACCGCCGAAGAGCATTGATGAAGCTCGAAGAGTCCATTGACTCCAGTACTTCTATATGTATGGCTCTTGTACTCATACACGTAAAAAGTACAGCCCATCTTTTGCTGCTAGCCAGTCCTCCTCTGGTCCGCCTTGCCACGACCATCCATGGTCCGAAGACGTCCACACCCACGAAAGAGAAGGGAGGATCTGTGCTGAGGCGCTCCACAGGTAAGTCAGCCATTTTTTGGGTCTCCATCTTCCTGCGTAGTCTTCTGCATGTGACGCAGTGATGAAGGACACTGCTTATGCGCCGTTTCCCGCCAATAATCCACAGGCCTGCCGCTCTCAAAGCGCCCTCAGTGAGGTGGCGTCCTTGGTGCTGGACCTGCTCGTGATAGTGCCGGATGAGCAAAGTTGTGACGTGACTCTGCCCAGGTAGGATCACAGGACTAACCTCTTCTCCATCTAGGTTTGCCTTGGACAAGCGTCCTCCAATCCTGAGAATTCCAGCACTATCAAGGTAAGGACACAGGCTGAGGAGTGGGCTTTGCTTAGGAATAGCTAGTCCTCCCCTGATGCATTCCAATGTCTCCGTAAAAGCATGCTGTTGGACAGCCCGTAGTATGACGGTTCTTGCCTTGTCCAAGTCTTCCACAGGACAGGGCCCTTCGTGCATGTGCCAGCCCTTACAGCTATTCCCCTGCGTGAAGGAGTTGGCGACGTGTACGAGTCTAGCAACTGCTCGATTGAGTGAACGCCAGCTGGAGAACTTCTCAAAACGTGTAGGGTCAAGTGTGCCACTAGTAACCCTGTTGAGATGACAAGTGATCTGTGGACGGACGTCAGAGTCAGAGCAAGGGTCAACCAAGTCAAAGGAACTCGGTGCTGCTTCAACTTCAGCTGTTGTCAACAGAAATGGAGGGCCGCACAGCCATGAGGTGTGAGTTAGGCTGCCTGCTGGGACTGATCGTGAGCCGTGGTCAGCGGGGTTTTGGCCGGAGGGCACGTACTTCCATTGCTTAGGGCTTGTGGACCTCCTAATGCGCTGCACCCTGTTGCTCACGTATACATAGAATCGTCTTGATTCATTGTGAATATAGCCTAGGACCACTTTACTATCTGAGTAGAAGGTCACGCTGTCGAAGATGGTGTCCATCTCATCCACAATTGTGTCTGCAATCTCTACTGCCAGGACCGCAGCACATAGCTCGAGCCTTGGAACTGTTGTTTCTGGACGTGGAGCGAGCTTTGCCTTGCCGAATATGAAGCCAACCTCCACATTGCTGCTTGCATCAGTTGTCCTCACATAGGCAACAGCAGCTATGGCTGTCGTGGAAGCGTCACAGAAAACACACAGCTCCTTACTGCATGCTTGGCGGAGAGAGATGGAGGTGTATTGGCGCGGGATCTTGAGCTGTTCAAGCTCCTTCAGAGAATCCCTCCAGAGCTTCCATTCTCTGTACTTTTCCTCAGGGAGAGGGGCATCCCAGTCGCAGGACTCTGTGGTAAGCTCCCTCAGAATGGACCTTCCTTGGATGCTTACAGGCGCAGCAAACCCTAGTGGGTCGAACAGACTGTTTACAGTTGACAGGACCCCACGTCTTGTGTAAGGCTTCTCTGCCTCAGCGACCTGGAAGGTGAACACGTCTTCTGCAATGTCCCAGCTCACCCCTAAACTTCTCTGCATGGGAGGGGGGTCTTTGCTGAGATCCAGGTCTTTCATCCCCTTAGCCAGATCATCAGGAGGGAAGGCTCTCATCACAGCCACCCTGTTCGACAAGATCTTGTGAAGCCGGAGGTTGGATATGGCCAGCATGTCTTGGGTGTTGTGAAGAAGAGTGATGGCTTCCTCTTCCGACGGGATAGACAGAAGACCATCGTCAACATAGAAATTTCTGTCGACGAACAGCCTGGCCTCCATGCCATACTCCCTCTCTCCCTGTGCAGCAGCTCTTCGAAGCCCATATGTGGCCACGGATGGTGATGGGCTATTTCCAAAGACATGTACGCGCATCCTGTACTCAATGACGTCGTCATCCAGGTCATTATTGCGATGCCAGAGGAAGCGCAGAAAGTTCCGATGGTCCTCACGTACAACAAAGCAATGGAACATCTGCTGGATGTCTGTCGTCACCGCCACTGGCTCTCTCCTGAACCGCAGCAGTACCCCGAGCAAACTGTTGTTCATGTTTGGGCCCGTGAGGAGGACATCATTGAGCGATACCCCTTGATGTTGCGCACTGGAGTCGAATACCACCCTCACCTGTCCAGGCTTCTGAGGATGATATACCCCAAAGAAAGGTAGATACCAGCACTCCTGATCTGGTAGTAAGGGTGGTGCCACTTCAGCATGTCCATTCTTGAAGAGCTTGCTCATAAACTCAGTGAAATGCTCTCTCCTCTCAGGGTGTTTCCTTAGGGCCTTGGTGACTGTAGTGAGACGGGTCTTTGCCTGTTCATGGTTGTTTGGAAGACGCTGGCGTGGGCTGCGGAAGGGGAGTGGAGCCTGCCAGCTGTTGTCGTCACCCTGTGTCAGTTCCTTCTCCATAATTCTCAGGAAGGCAAGATCCTCCATAGAAGGCGCTGTCTTGTCGTCGTCCTTTGTGTGGCAGAAGATGGACTCCCCCATGAGTCGCGTTTTGTCACTTTGCAAGGATGGCTGCTCTGAGACTGAAGGGTTGTGGAACTGGCAAGAGTGGTTGAACTTCTCTTTGACTTCAATCCTGTTGAGGCAGGGACACAGAACGCTGGGACGTCCATTCTCAAGAATGTAGGTTCTGTAGGTGTTCACAGGTGAGGGTATGTGTGCGCCGTTCATACACACATCCCCTACTATCACCCAGCCAAGGGCTAAGCGTTGGGCGAAAGGAGCATGAGGGGGGCCATTACGCTGTTCAAGGACCTTGTGCACCTGAATAATGTCTCTTCCTAAAAGAAGCAAGATCTCGGCCTTACGGTCAAGAGGAGGTATCTTAGAGGTTAGGGACTTCAGGTGTGGATGGTACTTCACAGCAGCTGGCGTGGGAATCTCTGCCCTGTTATCAAGAAGTTGATCACACTCGATAAGTGTAGGCAGAGCAAGGCTTGTTCTTTCATCAGCCGACTCCACGATGAACCCCCTTGCCCTGCGGCCTGCGACCTCCGACACACCTGCACAGGTTTTGAGTGTGTAGGGAGAAGTGTTGTCGGCTATGTTGAACATCTCAAAGAACGATGACCTAGCTAGTGACCTATTACTCTGGTCATCTAGGATCGCATATGCTCTTCTCTTCTTCTCAGGTTGGTCTTTGGGATATACGTAGACCAGACAGATTTTGGCACATGACTTGGTAGCTGCGCTGTCTCCACAGACTTCAGTGCAAATCGAGGTGGTGACTGCAGCAGGAGGAGATTCCTCTCCCTCCCCGCCATGCTCTTCAGAGGGGCCGCTAGCTGGCTTTATCAACCATGGTGCAGGACCGGCATGAAGGGCTGCGATGTGCTTATCGCTGTTGCATTCTGAGCACTGGATGATAGCCTTGCAGTCCTTAGCTTGGTGGGAGGTTGAGGAACAACAACGGAAGCATATGCCATTCTCCTTAAGGAAAGCCTTACGCTCGTCCAGCAGTTTTGCTCTGAAGGCTCTGCACTTTGGTAAGGGGTGGGGCTTTTTGTGTATGGGACACTCTTTCTTCGGGTTGTCTGAACCCGTGGTCTCATCCCCCTTGACAGGACTGTCCACCTTTGTTTTGTGCACGGCTATTGGGGTTTTAGCTGACTTTGGTGAGAATTTCTCCCCTTTAGGTGGCGTGTTGCTGGGTGCTGCAGCTGCAAAGCTTGGGTCATTCCTCATCTTTGCCTCCGCCCAAATGAAGTCGGCGAACACAGAGAAGGGTGGGAAGACGGTGCGGTGTTTTTCTTTATACTTTGTACCGTGCACCATCCACTTCTCCTGGAGGTTGAATGGCAATTTCTCCAGGATAGGGTTAATGCCTCGCGCTGTGTCCAGATAAGCCAAAGCAGGCAGGAACCCATCCTGCTTGGCTGCCTGTATCTCCAGGAGAAGATCACCAAGCTCTCGTAGCCGCTTGGGTTCTCTATTGGAGAACTTGGGGAACCGTTCGAGCTTATTAAAGAGAGCCGTCTCCAAGGCCTCTGGCGATCCGTAAACCTCCTCTAATCTTTGCCAGACCAGACTGAGGGCCTCACCAGGGTAGTTGATACGAACTGACCTCACTCTCCTTGCATGCTCAGCAGACTCCGGTCCAAGCCACTTAATCATCAGGTCGAGTTCCTCACTAGGCTTCAGACCCAGGTCTTCAGTGGCGTTAGAGAAGGCGGACCTCCAAGCCCAGTAGTGTTCGGGTTTGTCATTGAACTTTGTGAGTCCAGCTGTTAGTAGCTCACGGCGAGCTAAGAACCTTCCGAGGACTGATACGTGTGCATTGGGTTCTCCTCCCCGTGGATAGCCATATTGCGCCGCATCACGTCTGGGTGTCCATTGGTTCTTTGGTTCAGATGCTGGCTGTGATGGAATAAACTCCCTTTTAGGTGTGAATTGCAATGGTGGTCGTTTTGAATGCGCAGCTGTAGTATTGGGCATTGTGACTTTAGCAGACAAACGCTGCCTCTCATTCTCAAAATCAGGCTTTTTATCCTGCTGAGGATTGTCTGTTTGCTCATTGGATTTCACATAGTCATATTGTTCCTGAACATATTGCGCTGTTCTCTCAGCTGAATGATAGGATGAGCCTTGGTCGACATCATGAACTCCAGTGAGCTCCCCCATAGCTGCCGAATCTACTGCTGACTCCAATACATTAGCTTCAGCACAGGCGGCCTCAGCCTCCTTCTCTTGCTGTATGGCTTCTAATGTGGCTTCAAGACGTGTCTCCTCTACTTTCAGCTGAGCCTTTTTTACTTTAACATCAATCTCCCTTTGTGCATATGATGCCCTGGCCCGTGCAGCTTCTGCCTTAGCCCTAGCTTCCACTGCAGCCAAGCTAGCTGCAGATCTGACTGAGTGCTTAGATGACTTAGATGTTTTAGATGTGCGTGAACACTCTGACCGTATTTCGTAGTTCTTTCCTTCTGATGCTGACATCTTGGGTCTGGTAGATGTAGTTGAGCTGGCTGGATATCTCACTCACTGGGGTAGAAGTCACTGTTGAGTCCGTCTTTTTACTGTTCTGCCCTCATTAAAGAGTTCCCCTTCTTCAACTAGACAGACAGATGACTCCCATCACACGCAGGTCAGATTTGGTAGATTTATTCAAACTGACGGCATGTAATCGGTGTAAAACTACAATGAAGAAAGAAAATAAAACATACAATGAGCATAAAATGTGTGATTACAAAGATATCTGATAGACATGTCAAAGCATATGGCCTACAACTAGCCTAGCAAGCTAACAATTAGCTCCACATGTGAAATAGCAAGATACCAAATAATCACCAACTGCTACTTCGATGAAATTACAAAAATATACACAAATATATTTAAACTAACAATATACTTCAAAAATACTCACAGACGATGCTCCTATAAGTGATTTCAAAAAAGGATGAGCTTGGATTCATCAGCTGCTCAATCTACCATGCCAAACTGGTCTGAATGCAACACAGGAAACAAGGTGACTTCCCATTGGTCACATGACTACCATGATGTACAGTAGCAGCATCACTCAAGCCCGAACTAAAGTAACCACTGAACCAAATTTGAATGATTTTCAAATCTTTGTCGCTAATTTGTTAAATTTAATTCTTAGCTTTCTACTTAGGCTTGATTTAATCAGGAATTCTCATTGAGATTAAAGATTTCTTTTACAAAAGGCAAATACAAGGTTTCTCAGACATTGAAATGAACAGAACTGATTAAAAATATAGGTTATGCATGCACAAATTGTCTCCCAAAATGCATTTATGTTGTCTCATCTTCCTCCGAGATGTTATGGTATGAGATGGTATTGGTAAAAATGGTAAGAGAAATCCAGTAATCTATGTGCTACTTATATGACAGTTGGATTTAAGGTGTAAAAAGTTTGTATTTCAAAAAATTCCCCTTCGTTCTTAATAAATGCTACTCAAGAATCACTTGTAGTTTTCCTCAAAACAGTTCAGTTTCACCAGAGCAATCATTCAGTACTTTGCCTTCAGACTTTGCATAGGATAAGCATCAGCAGGGATGTGGTAGAAAGCACCAACACTCAGTTTACTTTATCTTTCAAGTATAGGAATTTAACCCGTGGGTTACAGTAGTCTAATTTCACTTACTGTAAGTATTGTAAGTGTGTAATTGCTTGTTATCTTATCGTGCCTTCATAGATACGCTGATAAGATTCTTGCACATGACAAAACAACCAGTAATCTGACAGTCGTCCAATTATCTAACAATGCTCTGATCTGACTGTGGTCATAATATAGGCCATTCTTTTCGCCATTTACCAGATCACTATCTATCATGAAACCATAGGATATTTAGCTATTAGATTGTCACAAATTATAAATGATGTTATTTGTGGACTTAATATAGTCTCCTCTCTCTGAAACACGCACACATGCAGGCACGCCGAGAGGGAGGGAAAGGGGGAGCGCTCCATATCATGCATGAAGTGCCCTGCACCAATCTGTTTCCTTCTGTCTTTCTCTCCCCTACACCGTCGGACCGTTCACCGTACAGGTACGAGCGAGCAGCGGCTCGAGCCGCTCCGCCAATTAGGAGCACCAAGCGTGACCACGTGAACAAATCCCGTTGTCTAAATTCCCGTTCAGCTCGTAGTGAGCGGCAGCGCTTAAAGCCACATTGAGTGGGAAGTAATAACGGCAGGCTGAGCGGGAGCGGCGTGCAGGTAAATTGCTTTTTTTTTTTCACCCTGGCTAAGCACTTTTTGTGCCATCACCCCCTCTCAGCAGCTCTGTTGGGAAGGTGGCCTATGCGGTGCAGATGCGGGGCTCTGGGACAGGATGTTTTGGATTAAATTTGCCGTCTCTTGCCGTTGATTCTCTGCTCTCCTCCGATCCGCGGACAGGACAAACAGCATCATCGGCTGGTTGCTCTGCACCGTCTGCGCATTGAAACTCCGCCACCCCGCTCCTCCCTCCCACCTCCTCTCTCCCTCTCTCTCCCCCTTGTCTCTCGCAGGCACATGAGGCTATTGATAGTTGACAGAAGCCTTGTAATCCCTGACTGAGCTGGCTGAGCGGCCACAGCCATTTGCGAAACAAGAATGTTGATTGAACTTTATTTTGCTTCGAGATTTGTTGTAATTGGTAAGGCCCGCATAGATTGACGCCGTGCAGAGGCAGAGGCGTCTTTTGGTGCTGCATGCAACCAGGCAAGCGGAGGCAAGCTTTTATTGCTGAATTATTTATAAGACTGTCTGGGAGAGCAATGCTTCTCTTGGATGGAGAGGGAGTCATAGTCAAGATATACTCCCAGGCTCTATGTAATCGTGATTTTTCTCCACTTGAAATCTTTTTTTTTTTTTTTACTTTGTCCAGTTTAAGACACAATCAAAAGACTTTGTGCTTCTCTTTTATTGTTTTAGGGAAGAAGTCAAATTAAGTGCTGACACGTTTAGTCAAAATTAGTAAATTAGTCGACCGACGGAAAATTATTTTGGTAACCAATTGATTCTCATTAACCAATCATGGAAGTCATTAAATCGTCAGTCAAGTAAAACCGACAAAACATAACTGATGTCAGCTTCTCAAATGTGAGAATTTGCTGGTTTTTAACTGATTTATATAACTGTAAAGTGAATATCATTGAAATTTTGGACTGTTAATTGGACAAAATAAACAATTTGAAGACGCCACCGTGGACTCCGGGAACTTGTCATGGCCATGTTTCATTAATTTCTGACATATTACAGTCTCGATTTAACGATTGATCGATCGATCTGAAAAACATCGACAGGTTAATAAATGATGAAAATAATCAATAGTTGTAGTCTCAAATGACTTGATTTAGCTGCGCTACAGTAGCATGTGAATAACAGCCCAATTAGTTGCTGCTCTTTAGTCTGTAATTTTGTTTGTTTTTTTCTACAGCCCTGTTAGTGTTGTCTATAGATTTGAGGTTGTGCATTCCGCTGTCACTTTTCCGTTTATCTCAAATGCCTCCTCAGAAATAAATATATAATTAAATAAACAAACGCAGCGCATTTGCCCTGCTGTGTTTCTGCTCTTTTTTACAACCCTACTCCACCGGAATGAATAGAGCCAGTCCGCGCATGCGCAGTGCCACCGCCATTCATCTGTAGGGATTTCTCCCCGTTTCTCTTGACTCGTGCGAGATAGGAGAAAGCGGCACCAGCAGGTGGCTCCGGGCTCGCGCTCGCTGCCCCAGTTGCCAAGGCACCAGTAGTCTGTGACTCCTCGCTGCGGCTGGACGCTGACAGCTATCGGCTCTCTCGTTTGTCGGACTGAACTCGGATTTTTTTTTTTTTGCCTCTTTGGATTTCTATGTTTTGGTGGGAGTGACGGATCCTCAACAGCGTATTAGTTACACCGTAAGTTGGTTGATATTTCCTTCCTAGCTGTGTTTCCCCCCGTGTAATTTACACGGCTTTACTCGCATGTTCACCGCTATCATCCCGAGACAGAAAATTCTTCAAGCGAGAGTTTTGGCTAATATTTTTTTTGGCTCTCTCGCTTGCTCTTGGTCGACAGAGGTTGGGAAGTTCTTTATCTCCCGTCTTTCTTTTTTTATCGTTTCGTTATCTGTTTATCCGTCCTTGTTTTCGCTTTTGTCCGTTGCCTGTGGACAAAAAGAGGAACTTTACACGTGATGAAACGTTAACTTTCTTAATGTCGTGAGTCCACTATGTTCTCAGTTACTGTTCGCGGAAGATGTTTTGCTAACCTGAATTATCCTGCCAAGAGTAAACGAGGAGACCCGAGGTGGCGGTTTAACTGGAGATCATCTTTTATAGCAGGTGTCTGATAGCCTACTTCCGCACTGTGCTGCGAGATATCGATCGTTCATCCTATGTTCAACCCATTCAGGTCTTTTAAACTTAAATATTTTCTCCAATTCTTGCTTGTTTATTGGACATCCTGCTAGTTGATATGTGGCAGGTGTTTAGTATTACTAACTATTGTTGTGGTTTCGCTGCTGGTTTCTTTTCCCTTTTTTAACCTCCACGAGGCACTGTTTTAGGGAAGCAAAAGTAAGTTTTTGAAGCGTTTTGTTTCATTATTGAGGTTATTTCCTCCAACAGTTTACTTTCTCTGCTTTGCGTGTGACTGTTTGGCCCTGTGTGCGTGCATGTGCGCGTGCGATCAGGTGAATGAAAAAAGAAATGCTGAACTGCTCCCTCTTCTTGCTGAACCAGCTTGTTGGCATACCTAGTCCTGCTGAAGTGACACCTTGTTTCTCTGTCTTACAACAACTAGAAAGACCAAAACAAGCATATTGGCTTGTCAGTGTACAAAGGTCCTCAAACCTGCCTGTACAGTGTCATGCAATAACTTTCCAAACTGTAACGCTTGCAGGCTTTGCAACAGTTCTCTCATTTTTTTTCATTTTTATGTGTGGACAGTTTTAGTTCTGTATTGATCAACTGACTAATTTGGCTGCATTAGGTCTTTGCTGTGGTCATGTGGTTCTCATTGGTGCGTGCTGGTTTCAGTGGTTCACTATCAGTTCTTTGTGCCTGGTGGTCTCCAGGCTTGACTAATGGCCTGTTGCCTGTGGGTTATTTTTGTTTGCTCCACCCTGCTCCACCCTGTTTCATGTACAGGAGGTTTCCCTGCTAACACCCTCAGCTCCACCTGGCCTGCTTGGATAGAAATGTGGGGTGTCTTTGTTTTAATGCCCAGTCTTTGCCTCACTTTCCTAGATAGAGTTGGTTTATAGAGTGGAAACACATACTTCTTCAGTTGTTGCTTGTTACGGCCATATAATGCTCCTCTTGTGCTGCGTACAGTGGACTTTGTGACCGCGTAGGGAGAGGGAGAGATGGGCTTATTACCTCCTTGCTTGTGGTAGATTGTCAGTGATTTTACATTTGTGCTTCTTTACCTGTGTGTGCATTTATGTCTCTTTTCTGTGACGGAGTGTGCTGGACAAATATCCAGCGGCAGCCTTTCAAAGTGAGCAGAGTACTGAGGGTAGGGCAGGTTGAAAGTGTGTGTGTGTGTACCTGTGTGGTTAAGTGTGTATGCTCCAGGCCCCCATGAGCACTTTCACAGACTCTTTCTCGTAAGCATTGACTTGGCAGTGAACTCTTTATCACTATCGATGAGATAAGAGGATGAGAAGGAAGGAGAGTGAGCTGGTATTACCATGTACAATCTGTCTCTGTCTCTTTCAGTGTTTCTTTCTTTGAGCATTGTTTTCTCTTGGTATTACTTTTGTTTTTCTACTCATTTCTTTTGGAGAATCTTCTATTGACATTGATTTTGGCTCTTCGATATTTCGTTGTCTTTTGTCGTACACTATTTTGCCCCCCCATTCATTTCTTGGTTTCTTTTTTTTCCTGATTTCGTTCATCATTTTGTTTGGCATCTGTAACCATTCATTGAATTTGTTTGACTTCTTACAGTTAGAAATAAGGCAGACACAGATTTTAGTCTTTTACTTAGTGTATTATTTACCTATGTTTACTTTATTTGACAGTATGAAAAAGTAGACATTCAAGGATGGCATGGTAAATTCAAGACTTATTTCCATTGTCCTTGTTAAATCAAATATTCCTAGGTCACAATACCATCAAAAAGCATAATTGATCAATTATAAGATGTTTTCTCTGTGAAATAGTGCATTTAGCTATATGGGTATTTAGCTTTTGGAGTTTGATTTTCCTAGCGTCAAACAGGTAATTGAAGCACTAACAATGAATTTGGAAATTGATTTAATTTCCACTAATGGAACTTACTTGGGCCCAGATTAAGGACACATATAGCCCCACATACACAACACATACACTAGCATTGCATGGCAAAGACAAACGCACACACAAACACAGACACAGTGGAGTGACAATTCAATAACAGCCACAAACCAGAAAATCACAGTTTTGTCAGGTAAATTTGTTCTACTCTGTTCCACACTCAGTCCTACAACATTTCATCACATGCTAATATGAATAATAAGAATTGCATATCTGTGTACGAAATCATTCTGCAAGAGCATAACTAAATGCTTACCACATGTGAACTCAAGTGAAGTCAATTATATTTATCTAGGCCCAAATCACAAATGTGCCTCAAAGGGTTTAACAATCCGTACGACACACAACGCTCTTTATCCTCAGACATTTGATTCAGAATTGAAAAAATACATCAAAAAAAAGGGAAGAAACCTCAGGTAGAGCCACAGAGGGGAGATCCCTCTTCCTGTCTCCTCTGTCTTGTGCACAGAAAACCTTCTGCATTGGTTTGTTGTATGTAAAACAGTGGTTTGGTCAGTCCCACATACACAACCACCAAATCATTTTTATCAGACAAACAGTTGCCACCGGTTCCCATTACAAAGTGTTTCCACTACAGTTACAGTTTATCATATTACCGTACTGCTGCGCCTCCTGACTCAGTAATAAGACTCTGTGTGGTCTCTTGTAAATTTAATAGAACACAGTCAGTATAAGAGAATGATCTCATGTCCACAGCCATTAACTCCGCTGAGATCATCAGTGTGATATCAGCTTTGGGTTAAAGGACCTCTCTGATTTACACACTTGACAACCAGCTAAAAGAATGAATGACTTGTCAGCGTTATGGGCGGCCTAATGTAGTCCAACAGCAGCTGATCTCCAGCTCAGAGCACATACAGACTGACTCATTTCCTTTGACTACATACAAGACTGAGGAGCAAAGATGCGAGTGTGAGAAAGTGGAGAGACAACATGAACTCCAACATGACTTGTCAATATACGTGGCTACAGCGGATAAAGTTTTATTTGGCTAATGTGCGGATCCCCACTGATCATGAGAGCATACCATGATGCCTCCCAGTGCTAAAAATAATAAAAAGTGTCTATAAAACAGATGTTGAAAACTTCTATTAAGGTGCAGCAGTGTTGGTAAAAGTCTCTTGTTCCCTCTTGTCCAGCTTAAGATTTATCTGAATATGAATTTATGTGAGAAAAAAAAAATGATTTGGAACGAGTTTGACTTGATGAGCTGTAACCAATCAAATACAAGCAGTCCAACATGATGTCGTTCCCCGGTGCTGCGAGGTACATCAAATAAATGTTCCCCTTTCAACAGTACAGTGCCTTCATGCCTTTGTTGCTCCTGAGGTGGTGATGAATCCTGTTGTTTGTTGATCCTCCAGGGAAGACAGATTTCACAGGGTGCTACATATCTACATATATTTCCTTATGTCTAGCCAGCAGGGTGTGTGTGTGTGTGTGTGTGTGTATGTTGAGAGCGTGAATGTACAGTGAGGTCACTCTCGAGCAGCTGCAGCACTGCTTTCCTCACCCTCAGACAGCAGAGTTGCAGTCTGATTCAATCTCTTCAAGAGTCTCAGAGGAGCAGAGATCTGAAGTGTGTTCGGCCAGAATCACGCAGTCCTGCAGAGGGATGCAGTTTCTCGGTCAAAAGAAAATGAAACCACTATATGAGGAAGTAATTCCATGAGATCCTTTCTCTCTTGCTAAACTAACATTACAGACTATATTACGCTCAAAAGAGACTCTTAACACAAATAAACACCATAATCACAGGCTCTCCTATAGTGGTGCTATGGAAAATAATCCCCTGATTGTAAGTAAAACAAAGCTCGGCCAAAACTAATTAGCCGTCTTTTCTGTGTTTATGCGACCGGGCTGTGCATATTTGAGAAAAAGCACACTTGTCAGCAATTAAGCTGCGGCTACTGCACAAAACTCGCCTCAGTTTCCAGAGAAAGGGCCCAACTCGTGTCAACAAAAGCACCACTGACCAAAGCTGGTGTATATGTGTACCAGTGTAATCGCGTAATTATGATCTGGTGCAGGAGTTTTGCTGTGGAAACACACATCCCTCCACATCAAACATGCCTGATTGTCTGCAGGAAGACAGTTAAAGCCCTCAGACTGCTATTGGCTGCACGGCACGCTGTAAACAAAATACAATAAGAACACAGTAGATAAAATGTAATTAATGGACAATAAAATTATTAACGGAGCTCATTAAAAGTGTGTGAGTAACGCTTGGTGAGGAAACAATGCTGAGGTTGCTCTCTGTAACTGGCTGTGTGATGAGCTGAGCTGTCTTACAGTGACCTCTATTGTTGAACTGCTCTCTCCTGTTTACTGCACCAGGAGCAGCATTTTTCCCTCCGTACAGACAGCCATCAGGTTTGATTTATTTCCTCAGGATATTAACTTGCATGTTCCTCAAATAAAGAGTAAACAGTTGTGTGCTTTGGCCAAATCCACATTACTGTTAAATGTACAAAATGTGCTGAAAGCTGTAACTGAAAGCACGGACTGTTGCTGAAAGGGCTGCCGGGTGGTGAGTTCAGGCACTAGCAGAAAGCTCCAAAACGGGACTTTAAACCTGAATTTTAAAAGTCCCCT
>JAPZEA010000011.1:12210499-12221095 GCA_029783685.1 Heniochus monoceros
ACACTCTGATTGCCTTCTCATCAGCAGATCGGCGCCACACCCCTCGGGCAAGAGGATAAAGAGATAAAACACACCTGAGAGGGTGTGAAAACCAGTGAGCACTTGTTGAATGTGGGCACTGAGGCACAAGCAGCAGAATTGTGCAACTTAGAAATGTCGTCATTCTTAAGGCCGCTTCGCGAGTTCTCGCAGTGCACAAAGTCTCTGCACATTTGTTGTGCTGTAGCATATATGTGTTTAACAGGCGGCACATGAAGAGAAGGCAATCAGAGTGTTTCCGTCATGCTGTTTTCTCTGCTCACTGCAGCAGCAGTCTGACTGGATGCTGGCTGCAACGCTATCAAGCACACCAAAAAGCTCATCGCCGCTCCTCATCATAATAGCACGGTTACTTCTGAAAGAGCTGAATTAATTACACAGGAGAGACAAGATAGGTGCATGTGATCAAGTGCTGAATAATTATGTAAATGACGAAAAAGCGGCTCGACCGAGAAGTGGGTGTTCTGAGAGTAAATGTTGTTGCTAAAGCCCTCCACAGAGTGTCTGCCGTAAAATACAAATAAATAGGCTTCAGGCTGCGTTTGCTGGTGTGTGGCCAAGCTGCCTTGGAAAATGTATTGTCCTAACGCTGACGCTTTGTCACTGTGTATTGCACTGGCAACAGTCTGAAAGATTTATTCCACTGCGGCTTGTTTAAAGAATGTGATTTCATCTGGTCGGCTGCCAAGTATTCTCTTTTCAATCTTCCTTTTAATGACGAATGGCATTTCAGCCCGGAATTCTGTAGCCGTTTCGGCTCAGAGCGGGGAGCTTTTAAGGGTCGATTCTGATGCAAACACTGGCACAAACATGCACACACGCGTGCAAATACATTAGGCTGCACTGTACATACCCACTCTCAAGCAAACACACACACACACACACACACACACACACACACACACACGACATAAGGAAGGCTCTCCATCTGTCACCTGACAGCACTACTCACTAATATAATATGCGGTAACTGATAAAACTTTAACAAATGCAGCCGTGTAAATTAATTCCTTCTACGTATAGCTGTGATTTCTTGCAAGAGACTTAAAATAAGAACAGCTGACAATGGCCACAAAGCTGATGACATTTCAATACAAATGTCTTAAGATACAGATCACTCACAACTGGCAGATTCCAATTTGAAAAGACGAAGACGAGGAAGAAGAAGTGCAAACTTGCCTCAGAATACAAAGCCATTAGAGTCTCATAGCTGTGTGAATGAGATAAATCTACACACAAGCTCTTGGTCATCTTTTGTTGCTCTGTCAAGGTCAGAGAGGCACAGAGGTGAGAACAAAAAAACCCATTTCTCTCTCTCCCTTTTACTTTTTGTTCTCTCTCCTCAATTATATCGCAGTATTTCTCCATCCCACTCCCTCAGAGCCTCAGAGGTGAGTAGACTCCATTTCCATGCATCTTTAGAGAAAACTTCAATGCCACATGTCAAGTACCTGCTTGGACATTCAGTCTTTTTACCTTTTCTCTCTTCCTGGTGTTCGCTTTTTAATCGCCAAGTATCTAGCAGAATATTCAGGTCCATTTTTCTCCTCAGTGCCTTCCCCATCTCGCTTCCTCTGTAGTTTTCAATGAGCTCAGTGCTGCCTTGCTATCTTTCGGCACTTCACTCCCTCTACCCTCACCATCTTCAAACTTAACATTTTGGACAAATCAAAGTGAAAGGAGGAAAGCAGATGATAGAAGGAGAGAGATGAGTGAGAGGAAGATGGGACGAGAGCAGCGCCGAGCAGAGCAGATGGGGGGGGGGATAAAGAACAGAGATGTTGAAAATGAGAGGCAAGCAGAGGGTAAGGGGGCGAGGGAAGGGAGAGAGCGCAGAGCAGAGAGTGCGGGAGCCAAAGTGAAGACAAGATATGTGACGAGACATGAAGAGAAGATAATAGCAGAAAAGAAACTGTAGGCAGAGAAACTTGAGATGTTGTACCGCAACAACAACCAAATGTGGTAATAACAATAATAGTCATAATAATAACATAATCTCTATTAAACAATAATTAATTTTCATGAGCAAACGAGTAAAATGCTGCAAGCAAACTTCAGCACTTGACGTGGCCACACAGTGGGCATGTGCAGAACTCTTACAGCGCTGGGTGTGTTGTATCACAACTACAGAATCATCAATACTCCTCCGCCATCACAAGAGGGACTATATCGCATGCATGACGCAGGATGCAGGGAGGGTGGGGTGGTGGGGTGAAGGAAAGTTGGGTTGGGGGGGTGTCTCTCATTGGCAGAGTGCACCCGCTGGCAGTGATGAGGTGGGATTTAGTGCAGTGCAATTAGCCACTACAGCAGTGCTCTATAGACAGGGGAGTATCACTTTGACATTAGTTCAATACTCACAATACTGCTTTTACATACAGTAGTGCCCAGCCCTTTCCCATGAGAACAGGAATAGCAAAGCCAATATTGATACTGAGAGGCAAAAGAAAACACTGGCAAAGTAAACACTGACAACAATATAATCAGCGTGACCCATTTATGCTTCGGGTGAAAGGGACAGTTATCAGCAAGTGAAATCCAGGTAAATACTTCCACAGAATACTCAAGTGATGAATATAGAAAAAGCCAAAGTAGCTGAGCAACTTAAGTCTTTCCCTGAGCGATTCAAGACAGACAAGGATCTAGCCTCCTCTAATGGAACAAAGCAGGACTGCAAGAGAAGTGTCTCACTCCTCACACTTGACTGATCCTCCCCCTCCTCATAGTCTGCAGTGGAGGAACATGAAAAAGCTATAGGAAAATTGCAGGGGTTGATTGTACTGTACTGTACACAACATGGCACTTAACGTTACATGACTTCAAAGGCGAAGTTGTAAACAGATGCAGAGCGACAGTAGGTAGCTGAGCTAATTTCATGACTTGGAGCAGCTAAATCCCTGCGCCAGCTCTTGCCTTTTCATCTCAGAAATGAACCCTGCACCACACTGGAGAGTTTTCAAAAGAGTATTATCACATCGAGTCATTGTTCAGTCCAATTCCTCACTCGGTCTACCCACTACGCCACGGTAGACAGGGAGAACAACCCCAAAAAGGTTACCAGTCGGCTATTTCACTGTTCATTCGTATTTATAAAGTTTGAACTTGAAACTAAAAGAGCAATCCTCACATGTACAGCCATTCTGCCATCCTCTAAAATGGGATTTAATGTATAATCTGAGAGGAAAGACATTACTGCAGAATAGGTACAGTTACTAAGGTGAGAGGAAATTAAAGAGGAAGCTTGAAAGATTCAAAGATTCTCATTCTACACAAATCTCATAAGATTTAGAATAGGTGTAAACAAACTCAGAGTCTTCATGACTTTAAATCCTGTACATCTAAAATGGGTTAATGTTTTCATGTTATTTATTACAGTCGTAACAACTAAGCCACACATGACAAGTTGCCTCGTGTCTATAAAAGGGAGTGAGGCGAGGCCGGGCTGTATGGAAATCACCCATATTGCACAAAATTACAGTGAACTAGACGGCGTGCTGATGGCCAGCAAGCACAGAGGAACATCAGACAAGACGAGCAGTTTTGTCTCCGTGACGTAAAACATAGCAAACAAAACAAGAGTAACAAAGATCCTGATACAAAATACCCAGACAAACAACTTCACAGAAGTTAGCAATGCATAAAGTAAAACAAACCAAAACTTTTTAAAAAGTCAAACAAAGAAAGAGCATGAAGAAACACAAGAAGTGGCGTCCCTCACTTCTAGGCTTCAGCTTGAAACATTGCGCGTGACCTCTGGATACACTGTACGGAAAGGTGACTGGACTGGAAAGCACAGAAAATGCCAGGGGCTTACAAAAATGTCATTTCCAGTGTTCGGTTTCTGAGATCAGGGTTTAACACCTCTGAAACAGAACAGGAGTCTGTCAGGGGGGCATGGACAAAAGTCATGGCAGAGCCCAAGGTTTAGGTCTGTATAACACCAAGGAAAGAAAGGCCACTGTATTGCATGTTTGTGTCTACTGTGTGTGAATGACAGCTTGTGCATACTTGTACTGCGTGTGTGTGAGTGTGTGTGTGAGAGAGAGAGAGAGAGCAGTGCGACTTGTCAGCAGGATTAAATGCCAGAACCACTACAGGCACACAAAGATGAAATAACAGTTTTTAAGATTGATTGTGAGCTCTTGTGGCTTGTATAGAAATCTACTAAATTAGCTCCATGTGCAGCGGAGCGTAAAAAAAAAAAAACTCTGCTCCAAAAAGAATTGCTCCGCGTTCTTTCGTTACGCAGTATGAGTCACCTAAAATAAGATGTTAAAGGTAATGCAGGGTTGTATGGATTAAAAAGAAGCGTACACACATCTTTGTTATGTTGTCATCCCTCCCCGACCTTCGCTGATCGTTTGACCTCCAGCGATCATTTACAAATTTTAATGTTTATGACTGTCTCACTGTGTTTTCTGATCCCATGACGGTCGAGGGAATTCAAAGGTCAACATTTCAGGTCATATGACTAATAAAAGACAGAGGCTTGCTTGAGTCCCAGCATAGTGAAGAGCTCTGTTGTCGGTCGTGTTGTATTTTCTCGGAGGGTCGGGGCGCCCTAACCGTTCTCCTTCTCAGTATTAGAACATCTACCTCGTGATTTTTCAGGGAATACTTGTGAAAATCTGTTTTGCAGTGATACAACAAAAGGCTGTAAACTAAGATGCTTATAGAAACAAATGCATTAACATGTAAAGAGATAGACGTGAAAAATAACTGTCAGGTGTCCATAAGGTGGCACAAAGTAATGTCGCTGTTTTGTTTAATGTAACTTTTGGATCACTATGTGGCTCTAAACCAGCGCCTGCCTTGAAGGAAACAGGTACAAGCTAGAGAGCAATTACATAGAGTACATTATGCCCTTAACATTATTAAAAAAAGATCATTTACTGTAGCAAATTACTTATATTTACTTTGCCAGGTACAAGGGCTGAACAATTAATTGAAAAATTAGCGCAACTGCAATATAGTGCAACAACAAGTACAATCTCCAAATCGCAGAAGCTGCAGTTTTTTGACGAAGGTAAAAAAATGTTAAACATACCATTACAAATGAAGCACTGTGTTGCTACAGAGATGCCCCGGCCTGCAAATCATATTCTCCAGATGTAAGGGAGGATATTTGTTTGTTAAACACCCCAGCAAAAATCACATCATCATCATTTTTATATTTTTTTTAGTGGAAACGATATGCAAAAATTACCATTCCCACTAAAACTGTGACTCGTATCACAATCACAATATCTCAAAATAATGCCAATATGATTTTTCTGTTTCTGCATATCGTTCCACCCAGCCTCTGGTGGGAAATGTTGGGATCTCAGTTCCTGCTGTCAATCAAAGCTACATATAAAAATGAAGAATAAGTAAAGAAAATGATTAACATAGAACCAAAAAACTCCTAAAGTACTGTCCTGTATCATCATCTTCTGTATAGGCTTTTTCTGTCTGAAAGACCACATGAAACCACACGAAGAAAGGCCGATCACACGTAAGTCTGTCTTTGTCAGCCGCGCTGAATGACAACAAACTAGATGATGTGTAAACCTCAGGAGGACAACTGTCACGTAAAAGCGTGTGGTGAAGATGCTGTTAGATCAGTTACAGTCTTTCTCATAATTGTGACTGGGGTTGAAACTGCAAACACGGTTCAAGCATCTGCAGTGAGGGCAAACTGGCCATGTGCCTAACGAGGCAGAAACAGTGGTAACACTAAAAATCTACATAGGTGAAAATCACCACTTACAAGGCAGGACAATGTGTTTTCTCTTGCCCCTTGCGATGTGGCGCAGCACAGACTGTTGACCCATATCTGTCAAGCTTTATTTAGGCATATGAATGACATATATGAAGGCTGGAATTAAATGTATTCCCCTTAATCAGGATCTGGTCGTGGGCAAGCGACTAAGCTCTAGCTAGGTGCAGGTCAGTGTCCGACCTTGTGTCCCCTTAGCTTCCATTGAGCAGCATCTCTGTCACGGGCGTGTCAGGACAAGCCCGGGTGGAGTTGTCCCCCAGTCTAGGAGGCCCAGTCCGCAGCACCAGCTTGCCGACGCCCAGACCTCCTGAGACCAGCCCTCCAGGAGACAGAGACTTCCTGGAAAACAGCAAGAGAGGAGGGAAGCGAGAGAGGAATGAAAGCGTGACCGCGGCCAGCTCATCAAGTCGAAGGCGACTCCTGTGTAACACTGGCTACCATGGTAATTCACCTGAAGGCCATCTTTTTCAGCAGGTGAGCATCCAACTTCTCTGTTGAAGGACCCTCTGTTTGGGGGTGCTCCTCCACAGGAGAAGAGAGGAGGGGAGAGGAGCAGGGAGGTGGGAGGAGGTGGGAAGCATCCTGAGACTGCGGGTTGGCCAGGTCTAAAGACTCCTGGAATATAGAGGTCTTTCACTCAAAGTGTTCCCACTGAACAAACTGAACTCAGAAATAACCATTACAGACACTGTCCATGTGTTTTACTGTATGTGGTCCATCAGTCTGGTCTGATTCACATAATCACACCAACCTGAGACTTGATCTCCTGGTGGTCTGAATCCTCCATGTCAAGAGCGCACAGTTCTAGCTCAATGTCTCGATCCGGGTCCGGTTCGCTCTCGGCCCGGCTCCGGTCCCGGCCGTAGGAGGTCTGACGGGCTTGCAGATCAGAAGTGAGTTTGTCTCCGCTGCTTATTGAAGTTCGTCGGGCGCAAAGCTCTGATGCACACAGCTGCTCACTAAAACCGTAAAAACACCACAGAAACAGACAGCTATTGTACCTGTTTTTTCATAGTTAAATATCTTAGTAGAGTACAGAAGCCGGGTACAGCTGTGCTTGGAATTACTTTTTAACGCTGTTATCTTGAGATCACGAGTTAATTATTTCATTATCTTGAGATAACAGAGCTTGTTTTCTTGGGATTAATCTACCTCAAGAAAACAAAAGGCCGATTCCTCAAGATAATGAGATAATTTTTCACAAGAAAATGACTTCACATGATTCACGAGAGAGGATGACTGCATACTCACGTGCTCTGTGGGTGGGCTGGGGAGTTTTAAAGCAAACCATATGAACTTTTCATGAACTTTTGCCATTTATTGTAAGAAAGTTTGCCCTTGTGATTTCACACGAGGGTATTTACATTGTGGTTAACTATTATAAGGGACATATAGTAGTCAACTTAAAGCAGATGTGTTACTGGCATAGAGGAACTGGAATATTTTCCTGTTCCTCTATGCTTGTAACTACCCACACTGATGGGTGTTTGAATGGTATGAGAAAGTATGTATATAAATAAGATTAAAGTACAGTCTGATGTATCAATCAATAGCGTGTATTCCTTAAGCTTTCTTTGGAGATAACAAAACAATTAACTTATATAACTGCAAGTTCTGTGACATATTAATGAAGGTAAAATAAAATTCCACTGTGTGCTAGCGGCCTGGTCAATAAAATCATATGTCAGTACATCGGAATATATCCTGTGCATTAGAGACATCAGTGCAAAGGGCTTTCCTGACTCCTTTGCTCGGCTGCCCAGTGGGTTTATACCAACCAGCTCGCGGCTCTATTTTTAGTCTGACCACAGAGAGGAAACAATTGCAGTACGATGAGAGAGGAGAGAGGGATGAGAGAGGAAGAGTGAGAGCAAACGTGGAGTTAACTTCTATGTGTTTCCGGTGGGATTTAAGCAGAGAGAAATGTAACCAATACTGCTTTCTGGGGGTTTGTGAACTTAAAGATTTGAATCTTGCTGTAAGAGAAACAGCACAGCAGCTAAATGTTCAGTGTCGTTAATGCACACCAACCACAGCTGTTCAATTCTCACTTGTTTCCATGTGGAGTTTGTATGTTTCCTCATAATTCAACAACACATGAGACCTGAAGGAAAATAAGATGAGATTTAAGAAAAAAGGTGTGAATGTGTTGTACCTCTCTAGGAAACTAGAGTGGCTGGAAGAGTCTGATCCTCTGGAGCTCCACCTGTAGTCACCATGATCCAGGTGAGGGTTGTAATCTTTGAGAGAAGAACATAGAAAAATGTAAATAATGGGAATTAAAAAAAATAAAATAAGTAAGGAATAGTCCTTACTTATTTTATTTTCTGTTGCTGCATCCCAGCAACAGGATGAAAAAATGTAACTTTAGTTGAAAGACTTAAAAATAACATGACAAAACAGATTAAATAAGATAAATAAATCCAAAGAAAATCACATATGAATTATAAAGGACAAAGACTATGTGCCACATGCCAGCACTTACAGATAGACTATAAAAAACATTTTATTCTGACTTCTCCTCAGGCAGGTTGTTTCACAGTTTCATCATGTAACAAGGAAAATGAGACTTTTTCCACAACTTATTTTACGTCTTCATCTTCCTCCGCCTCCTCTCTCTGCGCCAGCCTCGCTCCGTGCTGCACTTCCTGTCTACTCCCTTTAGCCCCACACCTCTCATACCGCTCTCCTATCCTTCCTTACCTTTAAAGTTGATGGGTGTGGTGCTGGCGCTGCCCTGGCAGGCCGTGGCTTGGACAGGGTCGGTGGTGTGGTAGCCCGTGCGAGATGCCCTCGATATGGCACCCCACTTGGAGATAATGGGCCCCTCGCTAAAGGGAATGATGGGGTCCTCGTCTTTCACGCGCCGGTAGTGGTCCAGTGAGTGCAGCCACTGCTTCCCGACACCACCGCTGCTAACGCCACCGCCTCCACCCCCATTACTGTCCAGCTCCTGCGTGAGAGAAACATGTTAGAAAAAGAGCCCATATATCCATACTGAATTTGTCCTTAGGTGTGTCTGAGTATCTGCGCCTGCTTGCGGCTGCGGGAAGAGTCTCACCGAGTGCTCTGAGCAGGAGTGAGCCGAGGTGTGTGTGAGCGTATCGGGCTCAAAGGGGCTGAGGCAAGGGCCGATGGTACCGCAGGACCACGGGGAGTAGTGTGCTAAACTTTCCTCGCCTCTGAACCTGCACCCCACGCACTGGCCTCCACTGCTCTCCACATGCTGAAACACAGAGGAACATTTAGAAAAGATGGTCACTCACCTTTTAGCTTGTCGTTAAAGTGAGAGAAAGTACAGTGGCAGTGTTTGCACAATACATGGGGTCATGTATCCTTCCCCATAGGTAATGCATGAAAGGATGGACAATGTCACATGTGAAATGAGCGTTATAGATAAGGTGTTATGGTGTTAGATAAGGTAAGTTTTAGGAGGACTCACACACCTAATTTTAATTTATGCTCTCACTGCCTGTGCTGACTTGCTGCCACTTTGCTGCCCTCCCTGTGGCAACCACCGGATATCATTAAATAGAAATAGCCAGTCTTTTTTCGCAGATGGTCTTGTTTGCCTATGCTTGTTATGCAGAGGCATCAAAATTAAATTGAGATCAATAAACAAACACTTAAAAAGTCCTTGCGGTTTATTTAATAAGTGCTCAATTTTAAAGCAGATGTCTTCGCAAAAGCATATCAGACGTGCCGCTAAACAAAGCTTTACTCAGCTGAAAGCCTGAGTCACTGCTTGTTAAAGTCTCTCCTCTCGCTTTCCCTCCCTCCCTCCCTCTCCTGCTTTCTCTCTCAAACACACACACACACACACACACACACACACACACCCACACACCACAATTGTGCATTGCTATGATATCTTCCTCCACAGTTGCTAAGCAACTATCTCCCACTTAAATAGCATTGGACAGCCGAAGCGCAAGCTTTTGGGATGGGAATTCAATCCTACATATTTTAAAAATGGCAAAATACACAAGCAATCTATTACTTTCAGTTTTAAGGTGGCTGCAGTGACACTATTAATAAAACTGGTCATGGTGACATTTCGATTTCAACTGCCACACCTATAAACGCCCTTAACAATGCTCCGTATGTACGCATGTTGACTCGCGTATTTGCTTTGTACCTCAGTTCCAAAATCGATGGTGAAGATGGGGGAGGACTGGGAGGGCCTGTTGGTGTTGTGATGGTGGTGATGATGAGCCCACTGTTCCTGCTTCCTTCTGAACAGATCCTCGTAGCCCAGAGGAACACGGCCATAATCCTGATAAGGGAGCATTGGACAGGACAGGAACAATGTGGAAAAGAGAAGAGATACTTATACTGACATAGAAATGTTTTTTAACATTTTAATTAACCGTTTAGTAATGATGCCATCAGGTTGGCAACACATCACACAGAACCATGAATGACAAGTGATAATGACCATTCAGACAAATCTGTCAGTGCTACTGCAGCACTTTGAGTTTTCTGTGTCAGATTTGTGATCAGTCTTCCTCCATTATTTTCCTAAGTTTAGGTGCTCTTACTGCATGTCATGTTTGGTCTGGGTCTAGGGGGCAGAGTAGCCCCTTCTGAAGATGTCGGGGTAGAAACAATAAAAACAACTGTACAGTTTAATGCACTAACCACTAACTACTCTACAATAAATAATAGTCAAGCTTCTAATGTTTTGTTTTTATTTAGTCTCAAGCTGTCAAAAATGATTTTTCACAGTGTGGCTATTAGTGGTTTTGTATGAACTTGCTTCATAATGTAATGTCTTTCCCACCATATACTGTACA
>JAPZEA010000011.1:12361559-12371913 GCA_029783685.1 Heniochus monoceros
AGTGTAGTATTTTCCCTCTAGAGTTTAGCTAGTTAGCTTAGGTGGCCAAAATCTTCACCCAAGGTAGTGTTACAAATGCAAAGTGCAAATCTCCTGTTTGACAATGCAAACAATTAAGAAAGCTTAGCAGCCAAACAAGGTTAGGTTAGAACAAAATCACAGTCTGAGCTGACATTTTTCCTTTAAGAGCTGATAATATTAGCTCTGCTCTTAAAAACAAGAACATTCTTTATTTATACGTCGTCTAGATGATGAGGATGCTAACATGCAGCTTTAGCCTCTGTTTTAATATGATGGTATAGCCATCAAGTGAATGTTTAAGACTCACTTTCCATTTTAAAGTAAGCCAGATGGAAGCATTAAGTAGCTAGCCATCCAGCTTATGTGGCTAATGTTAGCATAATTCAGCAGCTAGCTACAGCTAATATGATAATAAAAGTTGCTATTTCAGCCAGCAAATTCAAAGTACCATAGCTAGAAATGAGAGACATGCTTTTATCTACATCTGTCTGAAACTGGGAACCACTGTTTAAAGAATTATTCAGTATTTTTAGTGGTAAATCTGCATGTGTGCTGTGTGAGAAGCTAAAGGCTGGTAGGCGCAGCAACAGTGAGTGTTCGCTAACAGTCAATTGAGACTCGCTCCAACATGTTGAGAATGACTTGAGACTTGACTTGGACTTTTTCCAAAGGACTTCAAATCAGCTATGGCAACATGTGACTCTTTGTATAATTATACTGACTGGGACGTACAGTTCTCTGTCTGTCTTTGTCATTCTGTCTCTTTGTTGTGCTATCAGTCTTTGTCTCGTTCATTTGTCCTCTCGTCACTCTCTCACACACTCACGCACAAAGATAGGCCTTCAGTATTTGAGTGCCAGGCTGCGCTGACCTCTCGCTTTCCACCTCTGTCTGTATACACACATGCACATACAAACACACACTAACCAGACAGTGCCAGTCTCTCATTCTGGCGATGATAAAAGAGCCTTTATGCTGCAAGAATTTTCATCATAGTGATGCAAACACACAGACACACACACACAGGCGCACACACACAAAGGCACACATACCGGCTCAACAGGTAACCCACAAGTTAAAATAGCGACTTTGCACATCTACGCTTCTGATACCAGCTGATAACAGCGTGCGCTATCAGATCAAACACTCACGTGCCTGCACACACACTCCAGCGGTTATATAAACATACCTCACACCCACATCCACATGCAAATACACACCGGCGAAGGAGCAGGGTACCTGGGGATGAGGGTGTGAGTGTAACAGCACAGATTAAAGTGCTGGTTTGTATCACTGACAGATGAGCAGGTGCACATGTGCTTTCATGTAGCTCACCTGCTCAAGTCAGAGTGTGTGGCGGTTCAATATTTTAGCTCAGAGGCTTCCCCAGTGTGGTTTTAGGCCCCAAATGCAAAAATAACAATCCTTTTAGTTCACACAAACACACATAGAGTCCTGCTAAACAGATAATCACATTAAATATTCTGTCTTAAATAGTTGGAAGGATAGTTTGACATTTCATATCTGCAAATATGAAACATGAAGCTTTACCACCAGCAGCTAGTCAGCTTATTTTAGCATAATGAGCATTTTTTTTATTATAATGTTTCCCTTGCTTCTGGTCTTCATGCTAAGCTAAGCTGCTTAACTGCAGTATTTCTTTTAATAAAAACTGATAGTTCATTGTTTTTTTTTCCATTGTAGTCTTATTTCAGGCACATTTTTCCAAACTTTGCAGGCATTCAGATACCTTCATTATCATTATCACACATAAGGCTGAACGACCAGCTTTTAAAGGAAAACAAGGGTCCCTTCCTGTCACACAGCTCGAGAAACCAGGACTGTTATGAGGCAAAATGGGTCAGCAATTGATTCTCACCAATTTAAGTGTGTTTCCGCCCTGCACTCCCGCAGCACCCATTAAATTCTTTTATAACATGAGCACTTTAGTTGCAGCAATTTATGGAGATTGGATGTTTCAAAAGGTGCTGCAAATGAAATCTGAATGATTCAATCACTGCAGGAGGGCTTTGATTATAAAAAGAAAAGGTTGACAAAACACATCTCGGCAGTGAGACAGACAAAATGAAACACATGCACACAGACATGCGCATGCATGATACTCGACCATTTAGAAGTGAAATGCCTTTTTTCATATGGAAACTGCTTTTGTGGTCCTCCAAATTGCTCCAATTTCAGCATTAAATGAAAACTGAACTATTTTTAAAAGCAGGAAGCGCACTCACACACTAACACGCTCACACACACACACACAAACACACACACACACATATAGAGTTGAATGTTTTCTTGTGCTTACTTATTTTCCTGGGAAACAGGAAATTAGATTTTAAGGCAGAACTGCAGATAATCAGAAAATGGTGCATACTCCCATTTTCTGTTGTCTTTCTCAAATACTCATTAAATTATATGGTAATGTTTTCCACCTGTTGAATGCCCCTCTGCACTCCAATTTTGGCACTGGAGACTTGCATGTCAGGTTAAGCCACTTGTTGACCCACCTGCACATTTTATCTTGAATTTACAGTTTTTGCACTCCAGCAGGATTCAGCTGCATTCAGGTTTACTGTAAGCTGCCATTTTAGAAAAAAAAATAATAATAATTGGACGAAACAGCAGCTGACTGGAAAGTTTAACCTGTTTTATTACCTGAAGTTACTGCATCTCAAGGCCATACGGTATTTATGACAATTATGTTTTGGACAATCTGGCTTTGTATTAGTCTAGTCCACACACATGCACGCACACACACCCGCACTAAACCTCCACCCGCTCAACAAGGAAATGACCTGGTGACCTGATGAGATTGAGATGACCTTGAATTATTAATTTGTGTCTTTTCAGAGGCCAGACGCACAGGGACAAGCAGCAGCATGCTGATTGACGCCACGGTGTCACTGAACTGTACACTTATGGCTTAACTAGAATACTTATAATCTAGATTTAGGTTGTTTTGGTACATTTTGGTATTTGTTTAGATCAGCTGAGTGAATGCAATGATCTTAGCATGATAACAATCATCACTGATGTACAGAGGGACAAAATACAAAGCAAACACATCGACATTGACAGACAAAGAACCTAATCGTCCTATTTTCCACGTATAATAGATGATGCATTTCTATGAGTATCTAGCAACCATAGCACAATGGTTGCTAGCTGACAGTGACAGGGACAAAAGCTCCTGGCAGTGACTTCTGGGCCCAATGTGTCCATATTTTGAGCCAAGCTAGCAGCATAGCATAGGGATGTCAGCCAGTCCACCACTTAGGTCCAAAGTGAGACATCTCAACAATTATTGGATGGGTTACTGTGAAATGTTGTACAGTCCTCTGATGATTGAACCTTCTGACTTTGGTGATTCCTGACAACCTTTTTCATCTGATGCAACCAGCTGCTCAAAACCACTTATCAAGAAGATCACTACTGATTGGATTGTCACAAATTTAGCATTTCAAGCATTCATGGTTCCCAGACGATGTAACATGATGACTTTCGTGGGAACTTACCATCTAGCACCAACAGCAGCTGACATTTTTGGTTTCGAGTTAATGTATCAAAAACTGTTGGACATGAAATTTGGTTCATATATCCATGTTTCATGTAATAGAGAGTCAAAGTCCTGACAAACTTTTATTGAGTTTCTTCTTCCCAGGCTGTACAATGCATATCCTAAGCAGAGGTATTCAGTCTCTTACACCGAATCTTCAAATTTAGCTGAATACACAGAATCATCGCTGTCACTGACCGAATCAGTAGCTTTTAGCAGTGGAGCTTTTCACCGGTGACTGAAAGTGCTGTTGTCAGCTCAGCCTTGATACACGTACTTCCTGAAAGACTGTGCTCGGATGCAATCATAAGAGCTGGTTTTGAAATGAACTGAACATGACAGCTTGGACCACAAACAGACTGAAAGTACCACTGAACTGGAGAATCAATGCTCAGCGTTGCAGCTGCATGTACAGTGATGTGTTCTCTGCCTGCTGTCTGTACTGTACTGTGGTGTACTTATAGAGTGAACCCCACTAATCAGCAATTTGCATTGTTACAAATTTATGTCAATGTGATTTTGAATGAGGACTTACTCATGTTATAGTGAATCCAGGAGTTCTACTTTCACTTTGGCTCTGCAAAGATGACATTTCCACCAGCCTCAGCTTCACTTGGTGTTCAGTGCTAAACTGCATTCCAGCTAACGTTACAACACTCACACCCACTTCTGGTTTTCATGTCTGCACAGATGCTGTTTCAGCCATGTGTTTCAGTCATCCATGTCACAGGCGCCGGACGGAACAGGTACACGCTCATAAATGTGACCCAAAGCACATTTTTATGCTTTAAGTTCACTTTCTTGGCTCTGGGTGCTGCCAAAACGGGTGATATATAAATACTGCGCTTGAACCCACAGATGCACTGAAGCTGCTGCTGCTCTGCTAACGCTAATGTTGCTTTTGCTACGTGGGCTGTGTCGACACACTGCGAGGATCAAAACACTTTTTTTTTTTTTTTTCTTCTTTTTCTACAGTGAGGATTACAGCCTCGCAGAGCAACTAGCACAGGTTTAGACTCTCGGTCGAATTTTCTTTGCCTTCATGAAGGCATTAGCTAACTGCAGACACCTTGTCATTATTTATACCTCCAGCAAAGCTAAAATGGCATAATAGCAATTGCAATAGAAGAAAGGAATTTGTCTAAAACATCAAAAAAGTTTGGATATGAACCTCCTCAATATGCAAAGAGTTCCTGCTTTTAGCATGCTGCATCAAACCAACATGCTAAACTTTTTAGACTTTTAGACACAGAAGTTAAAAATTCAAATTCATACAATGCCAGTCTGCTGAACTGTAAGACCAGCCCAAAGAAACAGTAGACTCACTTTAGGGGCCCATGGTGAGGCTAATATGTCAAACCTGGAAGTGACATTCTGTCAGGGGCAATAATGCTCGGCTGAAAGTAAAGATGACAGGAGCGGCAGAGAGTGCATGCTCCTAACCTGCTAATCCTCTCTGCCCTCTGGGAACCAGCCTCTCAACATCTGCCTCCACCTCCGTCCAGCAGGTGTCCGCTTCATTTCTCTAATGTGAGCATCGCACACTTTGCCAACAACAGTTGGTTGCGGCTGTGGCCGTGCGAGCCTGTGACCCGCAGCGCTGACCCTTCTCTCTCTCTCTCTCTCTCTCTCTCTCTCTCTCTCTCTCTCTCTCTCTCACACACACACACACACACACACACACACACACACACTTCCTTTGAGATGAATGCGGGTTGCCTCATGTATTCTTGAAAGACCTTTTCAAAAACTCTCAGAGTCTGTAACAAAATAAAAGTCTTAGTGCATAGCTCAAAGATCCACGATTTTGTTATGGCTATCCAAAGCACAACATTTCCACTAGCTACAAAAAGAGCATAAAGAATATCCAGCATACCAGAATGCTTTTTTAAAAATTCTGTGCTTTATAAAGAAATGCTTAATTGGGATTATTGTAGTTCTTGGATGTTATGTATGTCATGTTTTTCGGGTGGAGCTTTTTGTCCATGTGTCACCAACTAAGATCCTATCAGATTTTAAGTGGCAAACTGAAATAACACTGGATATTTGACTGATTAATTTCCCTGAACCATGTCAGATCAGACCGGCCTTGACCTGTTTTTATTTGTCCACTAGCTACACGATATATTTTCCAATTTCTGTGGGCTAAATAAACGGTGAACTCACACCCTCAGTACACACACAGCAGTTATGGCAGTATTTAACTTATAAACACACAGTTAGCACACCACGTGCCAAAAAGTGCGAAGTGGCTGTTTTATCATCATGAGAGGGACATGTGAAATAAGTGGAAATCAACCGAAATGCTCGTTTGAGTGTGGAGCTGTTTGAGTTTAGTCAGTCCCTGTTGGCAAACAAAGCATTAAGTGCAATGAAAACTCATAGAAGAGAGAAAAACATTCTCTTCTATTCTATTTGTACTATACATCAATGACCTTGTGTGCATCATCATCCATAAAATGTGAAAAGAGAAAGATTTGTCCTCAAATTAAAAAAGTGTTATAATTCTAAAACATGCCACGTCATTGTTACTAATTTCCAAAGTAAAATAAAACAAAACAAAAATGATTAAATTAATTCTGTCTTCAGAATCTAGCTCAATAAGACAGTCATAAGCCAATCAATTATCTATCTATCTACATTTTGCTCAACGATTTCATTATATTCATGCAAAATCAAAAGACAGCTATACAATAAATAAACAAAGAGATAATAGGAGCTATGCATATAGACACACACACACACACACACACACACACACACACACACACACACACACACTTTGGGAAAAACGCAGTGTGTTGTCAGAGAGAGAGAGAGAGACAATGTTGAATTATTCAAGGATGAAATACTATCAGTTGTATTCATTCAACAAATACTGTGCATGTGTGTATGCAGCAGAGGAGGAATAAGTCTTGGCTGATTGATGGTTTTACTCATAGATTTTTGATTCACTTTTTCACTGTGTGTGTGTGTGTGTGAGAGAGAGAGAGAGAGAGAGAGAGAGAGAGAGAGTGAGAGAGTATATTTGCGTGTGTGTGGTATCTGAGGTTAAATGGGGTTCACACCAGCAACAGCATATAGTAAAATTCTGTGCTGTAGCCTGAAGCTAGTGTATCCATTGAATGGACACACATGCACATTTGTGCACACTGTATGTGTGTGTGTGTGTGTGTGTGTGTGTGTGTGTGTGTTAACTCGTGTGTGAGTGCTTGGACCTGTAAGTCAGCTTTGGTGTTTGTCTGATCGAAACCTGACACCAAGCCACCGCACTGAGGTTTATAATCACAAGCAATTAGTCGTCCTCCACCCCAGACCCTCAGGCCTCCAGACCAGCAATTAGACCGCCCCGAGTGCCTGGTCAGCGTGTTTCTGATCTGAATGCGACTCCTATCCAAACTGAAAACACACACATTGAGACAGATATGTGCACACTAACACATGGACACGCATCTAAATATGAAAGCATGAATATGAAACATTTACATGCACAAATTAGCAAGAATGCACCGTACACATTGCCTCCTTTTACAACTCAAAAGAACATACACACACATGCATGCTGACACAGCCACACACACATAAACATACACTGAGATCTATGTTTATTTATGTATGTCCAACAGCTGCCAATCATTTTGCTCATTTTTTCACAAAATGGAGATTTTTGTGTTTGCTCTGCCACATCATAATAATATTTTACCTGACCCCTCCCCATTTAAATGCTCTTTCACCGTTCACCCCTCTTACCCTCAGCGCTGCTCCCCGAGCCACGATGAAACATGCACAGTGGATTTAAAATATGTCAGAGCGTTAGAGAACGGTAATGAGCAGTGCAGATGTAGCTGTCACTGGGCCACGTATTATTTGCTCATCAGAGATTTACCCTGTAATGATATGAAATAGAGTAATTGTGGTTAAAAAGCATGCCTGAATATAGAACCGATAAATGGGTTCACACTAGTTGTTGACCAACCAGGAGCAGAATTAGAAATTTCACCATGAATTTCCAAAGGATTACTGTAAATTAAAGACACACTAAAAATTACAGAAATTTATACAGCAGCTTTATGTCAACCAGTGTGCAGCAGTGAGCTACATGTCCTGCAATCCATGTAGATTTTAAGAAATAAAAAAGACAGCTCAAATTATGGGTCCATTGCATTTCTTATTAATAAAGCAAGTAATCACTGCACATTCAAACTCTTATTGTTTAGGCTTATAGTTGTAGTACCCAGCAAAGCCAAAACATATGAAAATATGAATGTATGAACATATTTGGTTGGAACAAGACCAGAATCTGACTGTTTGACAAAGGTTTTACAATCTGAAAAATTGAAATGTTTAATTTTCTGAACAAAACATTGTGCTGAATTTGCAGGGACTACAAAACAGAACCAAACTGCAGTGACTGCGTTCTGGCTAACTCAAGCTAGCTGCTAGCCACAGCTAGCCTTGGCTAAAGCTAATTTACCCCCACTTTCCTACCAGTTTCCTGTAATTGAAAAATCTTATTGTGCATCATAGTAATTGAATTTGTTACACCACATAAATAAGGCACTAACTAAATTTAATCAAAATGGAGAGAAAAAAAATAACAGCAGACAAATTAGCCCTGCTAAATCTAACTATTCAAGCTTAGCAGAACAGCAGTGACTGCTATCTGATGGTACGAACTACAGTTGTTTTTCTATGCATAGAGTACACATCAAAACAACCACCTTCACTGGATGTAAAACTAGTAATTTATTAGTCCGTTTGTTTCCAACCTATCAGTGGAATAACTGTGGTGTGTTGAGAGACTCTAGAGATAGGAGTGACAAGCAAAATGATAATACATTTGACTTGATATAAGGCTGCAACTAACGGTTACTTTCATTGTCGATTAATCAATTATTTTTTCAACTAATCAATAAGTTGTTTGGTCTAAAAAAATGTAAGAAAATGGTGAAACGTCAGTCAGTGTTTTCCTAAGCCCAAGATGACATCCTCTGTCTTGTTTTGTCCACAACCCAAAGGTATTCAGTTTACTGTCAGGAGTAAAGAAACCAGAAAATATTCACATTTAAGAAGCTGGAATCAGAGAATTTGGACTGGATTTTTTCCACTTAAAAAATCAAACAAACTCATTAATTGATTATCAAAATATTTGGTGATTAATTTAGAATAGTTGACAACTAATTGATTAATAGTTGTAGCTCTAATGATAGTTTGAATACACTGAAAGTCACTGAAGAAAACATTTTCTACTCAATATGGTTACAATCTCTGGAGAAAAATCCTCATTTGCATAATAATACTTGTAGGTTTAGATTTCAATTCCTTGTAAATCACAGTGGAAAGTGAGAAATTATTTAGAAAATCTCGCAGTAACAGTGAAGCTTTGCTGCAGGACTGAGGTCTGTACAATGGTTACCTCTGTAAATATAAACTGTAATCTGGGTTTAGGCCAGATTTAAACTAGGCTAAACACCACTGCGAGTCCAGATCCTCTGGGCTGGTTTCAAACCTCTGGAGATATTTCTTCATCTGTGTCAGCCTCTCATCTGGCTTTGGACTGACAGCTGCTTTAATGGGGCGTAATAGCAGGAAATCAGAGTGGGTTTCCCTCCATATACGTGTGTGTGTGTGTGTGTGTGTGTGTGTGTGTGTGTGTGTGTGTGTGTGTGTGTGTCTGTATGGGGGGAGGAAGGTGGTGTGTATATGTCGGCATCAGGGGCGCAGGACAGAGCAAACGCTGTGCTCTTAAACCTATGTCAGGCCTCAGGGGCTTGCTCACACACACACACACACACACACACACACATACACACACGCAAGCCATTTCTTTATCAGCCTCCTCCCCTGACCCCCCTCGCCTCTCTGCACCCCTCCCTCGCCTCGCTCCGTAGAAACATCATCCTTGTCCGTGAGCTGCAGGCCACACAGGAAGTTGCATTGCTGCACTAATCAGGGGCACCCTGGGATACTGACAGTGTAACCAGAGTCCATGTATGTAGGGAACTTTGTGGGTGAGATGTGTGCACGTGTGCATGTGTATGCGTCTCTTTATGTGTGTGTGTGTGTGTGTGTGTGTCTGTGTGTGTGTGTGCGTGCGTGTGTATTGTAATAATAATTATTCGTCAGCCCACCTCTGGTTAGCTGATTAGGTCTCCATAGCAACAAAGACGAGTAACTGGTACAGAGTGATTTGAGCTTTATTAAGAACTGAGCGAATTAAAATTATAATAAGACATCTGTCACACAGTGCTACACATTTAGATAAAGCCTGCTCTGTCAAAGCTCTGAAATAGATTATTCATTCTGTAAAGCAGATCGGTTAGTATAAAGAAAACTGCCTGTGTTCGCAGTTACTGCAGAACAGAGAACAGAGCATACACATGTCAAGGTTTCTTTTGTGCAGTTAATATGTTAAAGCCTGATAACAAATCTGTTAAAAGAAGATCTATAGTACTTTTTGGCATCTTAGATTTTCATTCAAAGGCCTAACAGGAACCTAACATCTTAAAACCACACAGTCAAGCACGAAACCTCTGAGGACAAATCTAATAGACATTAGAGTATTCTCACAGCACATCAGAAATAATCCAAAAAACGTGTACCTCCTCAAGCTGCTCTTTCAGCAGCAGGTGAATTAGTGTTAAAAAAAGAAAAGATTAGACGAAAGAAGGGGACAAGAACATTTAAAAGAGCACAAGATAAATATGTAAATAGATAAGGTGCAGCGGCAAGATGATGATAATAACAATACTGATGGTATGA
>JAPZEA010000011.1:12587472-12597541 GCA_029783685.1 Heniochus monoceros
ACTAACTTTTGTCCGAGAGATTGAAATGTGTAGAAGCATTACATATGGGGATGTAGCTCAGTTGTAGAGCGCATGCTTTGCATGTATGAGGTCCTGGGTTCAATCCCCAGCATCTCCACTGTAGATCTGGTTTTTAAGTAAGTAGACTTTGAGCCTCAGTGAGTGAACATTTGCACAACAGTTAGAAAGACTTCTAAATTACACCACGTTTAATTTGATTTTGATTGGCGTATTATGGCGGCCTATGAAATGCTAACTTTTGCAGCCAGAGTCAACCCGAGATGCATGTAAGCCCATCAGGATGACTCACAAGTCTGCAGTTATGTCCTGGTTCATGTACAAATGTCTTGTGAGCTGTAGCATGGGTGGTTGCTTCAAGAAGCAAGAGCACAATTCAACATGAAAAGTCAAGGTATACAGAAAGTTCTGCTGATGCAAACTTCACTTCAGTGTCAAAGCAGCTAACTGAGCAATACCAATCACTTTTTTTTTTTTTTACCCTGCGTGTGATTTGAAAAAGAAACTGTTCTCTTTGTTGTGCTGGTTGTCTACATAAATGGCCTATCTATGCGTACCTCCACAGACGTGTTGTTGCTGGCCTGGTTGCCAGTACTGGTGTGTCTGATGTACTGTTTAAACTGCTGCAGACTGTCCAGCACCGCCTGTCGCAGCAGCTCGTCTCCCCTGGCTGCTCTTCTCATACACCCTTCACCTGGAATAGACCTCAGCTCCTCGACACAGGAACGCAGCCTGGCGAGGTTACCACGAACCTGCTAAAAATAGTGACAAAGAAGTAAAAGGGATAAAAGTGAGAGCTGGGTGACAGAAAGCAACAAAGGGGAGAGGGGTAAGAGAGGAGGAACAAGAAAAAGCAATAAGGTCTCTAAGAAACACTTCACCTTCATCTATCTTACCACAAATGGCAGCAGACATTCCTGCTGTCTGCTGATGGCATACAGACTGAGTAGTGGTATCCTACAGGGTACATCCAGACTACAGGCCAGGGACAGGAAGTTATCCAGAGCATCACAGAGCACTGTACAGGTCTCTGACCACCAGGGTGGTAGTGCCTCCACGATCAGGACCCTGGCTGGTTGACGCGGAAATGAGGAGGACCAGTAAACAAAGTTCCCAGGGTTTGAGGAACCTGCTGACCTCTTTCTATTGTCCACAGACATCTGAAAGCAACACAAAAGCAATGCTACAGCATTCAGTAACAAAGACACTGGAGAAAAGCAGAACAAAAGATCTTAAGAGAGCATTTCATCCCACAGAAGGATGTATTCTGCATCTGAGGTTACCTTTCACATGTTGCGTTTGGTCCTGGAATTGACAAGTTATAATTTTGCATGTAAAAATGTGCCATCCTTCTCACACCTTCAAATAAAATACAATATCTAAAAACATCAGTAAACATGCAAAGAATGCTCTCATGAGTAAAACTGCCAAATCTAGGAGACCAACAGGAGGAAAACCAGTAATTACCAAAATGAGCCAAAAACATAGACTTAGTAACAAACCACTGCCCTGTAATGATAATCAACCCATTGCAGTCAATACGATTAAACTGCAATAGCTGTAGTCATAATCATAAGCATTAAGCACCACTCTAAATAGAACATGAATAAATAGGCTATGATGAACATGGAATATTATGCAACAGTCTAGGTTACACATGGCTCAGTTATCACATAGTGCAACTAAGAGTCTTTTCCTGACTTCTGAGGAGGCTACTGTGTGCAATAATGAATGAAAGACATATTTCATGGCTGAAAATGAGACTTTGAGAATCCATTTGGAAGCCAGGAAGTTCTCGTGGTACTATGCTGTAAAGCACAAGTAAAGGAGACGACATATTTTGCAATTCGGGGGTGCAAATTATCCCTGAAGTGGCCAAGTGCTGTGAATGAAGATTGTTAACTTGTTCATTATTTACCATCATCTGAACTATTAAGCACCTTGTAGCTGAAAGACAAACTGGCAAAAGTCCACTAAAACTGGGCACTTACACTGATACAAGGATTAGACTATAACAGAAACTCTAATGATTCCTGTGGGAAAATAGGTCATTACAGCAGCACAAAGTAAAAAAGATGGATAAGATGGAGCATATGCAGAGCACTGTAGTTAGCAGTATTGCATCAATGTTAATAATAGGGCTGCAACTAGCAACAAAGGTGACATCTTCAAATTACTTGTTTTATTTGACCAACAGTCCAAAATCCAAGGCCATGTAATTTATAATGATATAAAAGAGAAAAGCAGCAAATTTTCACATCTGAGAAGCTTGTTGTTTATCTATTGATTGATGAAGTAATTGTTCCAGCAGCAGTTAATATTCACATCAGTAGCTCAATGAATGAGTTCTCAACTCCTTTGTATAAAAAAAGGGGAAAAAGTGAAGACCTAAAGAGTAAGTCGTGCAATGTAGAGGATGTGGCCAGAGGAGCGAATAGTGGAAAACCCCTCATCTTCACAGAGTCAGTCACACCAGCTGAAACACTGTCATTATGGAATGCATGTCCGTGTGAATCTGTCTTTTTTGTGTCTGGTCACCAGCATCATCATTACTGAAGGGAAACCCCTTATTTAGCAACATCAATGATGTCCTTTTCTGACCCACATCAGTGCAAATAGTCATTTCCACACCTCAGTGGGCGAGAACAGACAGGTCCACAGAGTGTGAGGAAACCATTGAAACAGGAAACAAGGCAACAAATTACCCTACAATTTCCACGAAACCATGGGGGCTTTTGGTTGTTTCACAAAAGTTGCTTTGAGGACCAATTCATAGCAGCAGACCAGTATACTAATATACAGATAACAGACTGAAATGCACAGTTGATTAAGCAATTAGCAGAAAAAAAAAGATTTTGTTAAGAAACCATACAGTTTTTAGATATCTCACTGAGTTCTGAGAAAAAATGAACAGCATTTTCACTATTTTTACAGAATAAATTATAGAACAATTTGAAAAACAGATAATTAATGACGAAAATAATCATTACTGCCAGCCCTGGACTAAACCATCTCGAAGCATAAAGTCTTAGATCCCTAATCCAACACCTAAACACAAGTATTTGTGTATAGTTAGTTAAATATCATAGCTAAACTACTTTACAATAGGGAAGCTATTTCACACTGGTTGTCTGGAATTGAGCTGGAAATAACATAAAAACAAGCAAAATGCTTTGATCAGTCAGTGTCCAAGGTTTGGCTTCTGCCTTTCTTACTTACTAAGGACTGAGTGAAGAATTAACGATGGATGGAATATTTCACCTTGCTGTCATCATGTTGTTATAAATCTGCCACTGGGCCTGCCTTATATAATGTGTCTGCCACAAGATTTAAACACACACACACACACACACAGAGATACTCAATATCCAGATGAAATAACATTGCCCCCGTGTCCTAAGAGGTGTATTAATATTGGCACTGCTCTCTCGGATTAGGAAAAAGACTGCAGATATTTCGAGACAGACATTCTAATTTTACTACTTTGCATTAAAACACATTTTGAGTTGACTTTTTTTTCTAGCCCCCAAAGATCAACAGATTTTGTTTTTTGTGTGGCTTTCAGAGCCAGGGTTTTGTGGCTACATCTTCCAGTCTCCAGCGTGCCTGGCCTTTTGTGCTGATTCTTTGTGTGAGGAATACTTTTCCACCTCACTAGCTTTGCTGCTTGCCTGTTTTCCCTGCTCATTCTTTGGATGGAGAGTGTGTTTTTTCTTTGTCAGTGTGAACATTATTTCATCTCTCCCCCAGTCTGTGGAGACTGTGGTGAGGCGGGCTGACCTGAGCTTCAGTGGAACAGAACATGGCTGTGTGTGTGCATATGTGTTAGTGTGTTGGCCTATTAGAGCTATCACTTTTTATTTATAATACCATTTGAATCGGGGGAAAATATTTGATCTGTAATGATCAGACCAATATTCAAAAATTCACTGTGTATAAGGGCAACAGGCAGTGGCTTATACTCCAGCTTGGAGTGCTTGGAAAAGTCATTCTCATCTGTTTTGTTCACTGTTGTCCATCAGAAAAACTATGCTATTGTCCTCTATGTTAATGCAAATCGGAGGAAAGTAGCAGCCTGTGCTAGACGGATAATCGTGACACCAAACCATCATCCACCAAGTAATGCCTTTCTAAACTGTTTTACTGTTAAAAACTACAAATCTGAATTCACCTGGCAGTTTGTCACTCAGTGAGGCAACAGACCACAAATGCCCAGAACAACAAAGTAATTTCTGCAAAGTAGTTTACCTTTAGGCTTTATGGGTTGTGAGCACAATAAACTCAATGTAAGTTAGAATTTCTTTAATTTTTTTTTTTTTTTACAGACCTACTATGACTGTGTACAGCAGGAGGAGGAGTCATTGTTAATTTTTTTTATTTAAAAAAAATCAAGGTTGTTATCTCCTTTACTTTTACAAAATAATACAAAATTTCAGGTCAAATTTTAAAAGTACTGTACAAATTCCCTAGAACCCTCTGCCTCTATATCCTTGTGTTTCATGCAGTGTTGTTGTCTGTCTGAACACGACCTTATAGGTACTCATATACAGCATCATCAGCTCATTTGCATATTCTCACAATTTTCATCATTATTTTCTATAACCTGAAGATTCACAAATTGTGCTACTTGCCAGAGGACCATTTTTACAACTTCAGCCAAAAACACAACAACTTTTGACTGCATCAGCAAATTAGCTCCAGATGAAAATTCTATTTATTATACTGGGTGAATATCAGTAAAAATTTTAATCATGAGCCATAAGTGTGCGTCTGTGTGTGAGTGACTGTGTGTCTGTGCAAGCATCTGTGTGAGCCTGTGTGTTAATCATCCTCCATAGGTAGGTTACACCAGACCGTCTGATCCCTCTTGTGTTCCACAAGCAAACACCTCCACACGTTTCCCCTGAGGTCCCAGTAAAGTCACCTGCTAATACAAAGTTTATTAGTCCACAGAGCTGCTGCAAATTCAGAATCTTTCACAAGTGACTTGTTATTGTTTTTAAAGCTCTGTTTACTCTGCAAAGCCACTAAAAATCCAGCCCCTCAAACCCAGGCCCTCTCTGGGCTGCAACCCAAAACCTTTATTAGCTAGATGAGTGTTGGGTGGCCAAATCTGAAAGCGTGATTGTGTGTGCTGAGCATGCACACATGTGTGTGTGCATAAGAGCCTGTAACAGAGGGATTATATATGTATGTGCTTGCCTGCCTTCGTGTGTCAGATGTGGGTGTGGGTGTGTGCGTGCATGCATGCATGCATGCATGTGTGCGTGCATGTGTATGTGAATGTGTGTTTAGACCAGTTTTGACCAGCTGCTGTGGTGTGGTTGACTTCACCTCTTAAAATGCTTGTGGGTAGGTGATTATTGCATTATTTGTTTGTTGTTTTTACAGAGTCTGCAGTGCAAACTAGGCAGGTGTTTCTCTCAGGCACCCATGTTTTCACCTGCTGAGAGGTGCGGTGTAACTGTACATTAAAATACAAACATTCATTTTTAGTGCTTTTGGTGTTCTACTCACAACTGTGCAAATGTTGCAAAACATATGTTTATCTCAAGCACATACACATAAGAAAGGGAGACAAAAAGTGTAACTGATGATGGTGTTTTTTGTTGTTTACGTTAAAAGAAAACCAGGACCTTTATTGGCCTGCTACAGTTGTAATGGGTTTTGATGTAAAGGGTACAGCATTACTACAGCAGTAAGTTTCTGTGGTGGCCAAAATCCCCTAAAGCCATTCCTGAGAACAGTCATTTAAACTTTTTCAGTATTTTGTCACAACTCACTCACTCTGGAAAAGTTTTTCCCAAGTAGTTTTTCTAATTCCCACATGCAGCTTGGCTTTCTCTTACCTGGCTGCATCCACTTGTCTTTGTTGCCTTTCGAAATGTTTTTGATCAGTTTATACAGTCATCAAAGTAAGTATCATTACTTGATTATATTATTGCTCAAATACATTTTGGAAGCAGGAAAATAAGTTATCTGATTAGCTGTTGATGGACAGTGATTGAGAATCATTCAGCTTTAGACAACACATTGCCTACACATTTGATTGGTGTCTGCTGCTCAAGTCAATGGAAAATGAATCATCTTCTAAATGTAAACAAATCCATACACCTAACCTGGAATAATGTGCTGTGCAGGCACTTTTTGATGTATTACTTTATTTTGAGCTCCACATTTTCTGGTTTGCCTTCTTGAGCTGTTTGCCAGTTAGACACACCCAGCCTCTCTGTCTGAGGAATGGACATCAAATCTTATTCAGAGAAAAATAATGCACCTACTCTGACACATTCCTTTTGTCTTGCAGAGATGTCAGAATTGATTCATTTTATTTTTCCCAAGCCAGTCAGAGAGTGAGTTCTGTGGACATTCATACAAAGCTTGTGTGCATGGTAGAGCGATGGCGAGAGAGATGAGACAGGGCTGTGGGACTCGAGATGATATATGTGGTCTTATCATGGTCTGCAGTTTTGTTATGTCAGTGACAGCCGTGAATACGGCATCTCAGGAACACCTTGAGGGAATTTCAAATTTTTTGTGGTCAAGGGTTACTGTGACCACACCATATGTAACCACAGAAAAAAATGTCAGGATCAGAACCAATCGGACTTCACAGAATAATGCAGTGAATTGGAATAATGGGCCATCAGAACAATGGCATGGCACCCTTATTTTAAGGGACTGCCATTATTTAGAGATCAGATTTAAATTTAGCTAAATTTAGAGATTCGAACATTTGATGCCTTCATGAAATCGTTGACTAATTACTGTGTTTGACAGCTTCTTCTTCTTACTAGAGTATTTTTTTATGCACAGAAATGTTTCCTCATTGTGTCAACTCCCGAAAATCACTCTTGATTATATTTTAAGGTAAAAATTAACATGTAAAGCCAACATTAAAAGGGCTGAACCTCTCCTCCTTTTAGGAAAATTAAATAATTGTAAGATATGAATTCTATTTTTATTTGTGTTGCAAATAAGAATTGGCTGATTAGACAATTGTGAAACTGTTGTTTCCAAGGTCAAAAATCACCTTAAAATAAAAATATAGACCATAACTGTGGCAAGATAAAAATGTGGTTGATGTTGGTTCCAAATTGTTCTTCCTGACTTGTGAACAGCAAACTGTAGCTTTTCTTCACTTGGACTTTCCAGACAAAGGTTAAACACACAAAAATCAAATTCCCACAAACCTACTGTGTTTAATGTTAAGTCAAGATTTGAAAACTTGAATGTTCAAATCCAACAGTTGCTCCTTTGACAGATAATGAAAAACTGACTGAACAGGCACTGACAGTACTGAGGGAAATTTTAAGGGCATACAGGCACATTCTCTGGTTCGGAGATGTCAACACCCGAGTGAAATAAATGATGCAAAGTAAAGTTCAAACACACAAACATTCAACCCTCAGTTTTTTTTTAATTTCTTTGGTTTCAAACTTTGTGAGAGACGTATTCCGGTTCACAATGATTATCTGAGCTGTGTAAGATCTTGAGAATAACATATGGTAATTCTGTTTAGAGTGGCTTTTTTCTTCAATATGGAGCTTGTCAAGAGCACTTAGCTGACACTGACATACATGTCTCGAACAGCTGCTGATGGATGAGACTATATGCAGTAAATAACCTCTAAAATTCTTTTATATTTTGGCATACAGTGAAGAATTTAGTGTAATCTGTTAGTGATTAAACACAGTTGGTATTTTCTACTGTAGTACAGTCAGTAAGTCACTTGTTTGTTGCACTTTTGTGCTCGTCTTCCTAACTCGTCCTCTTCTCATCTCGCTCACCTTCTCTCATCTTTCCATCTCGCTCTCATCCTCTCTTCTCTTTCTCTCTCTGTTTAGTAGGTCAACATGTCCTGCCTCCTCTCCACATTAATTGTTGTCTTGCTGCATCACGCAACCATTCACAGCTGGGACTCATTAGACCTGTGCCTGTGTGTATGCCTGTGTGTGTGCCTGTGTGTGTGCCTGTGTGTGTGCCTGTGTGTGTGCCTGTGTGTGTGTGTGTGTGTGTGTGTGTGTGTGTGTGTGTGTGTGTGTTTGTGTGAGACAGAAATTATTTACTGCCTTTGTGTGTGGCTTCCTTTCAGCAGTCAGTAATTGAACTGTTCAAGCATGAGAGGACACAAGCAGGAAGAACAAAACCGTTTTTTGACCCTGACAATTAGGAGCAGAAGAGAATGTCCTCCAAAAAGGCACCAGGGACGAAAATCTTGGAAAATGAATAGAAGTATAAAAGTGTTTTTTTTTAAAACCATTTTCATTGTTAGTTGAAGGACGCTTCTTAAATTGCCAGCTCATCTTTTATCTCTCAGCTCTTTCAGTCGTTCGACATGAGGTCTCTTTAAATTTGAAGTGTTTAAAAAAAAGAAAATCAAGGTTGTTTTTTAAATAGCCAATCAAGCAGTTAGTGGAGCTTTAAATGACTTGACAAGCATTTCTGATCAAAAGGCTCCCAAACGCATTCCGAACAACATGCGTATAGAAGCAAAGAAATCTTAAGGGGGGTTTGTTTTGAAAACTATCCTGTCAGCATCTGACAGCGCGGCAATCTGAATATTAGCCAAAAAGGGGCTGCACTTGCGTGTAAGCAGTCCCGTTGTTGATAGCAGCACTTGTTTTAATGCAAGGGACGGTGTCAGATATGTAAAAAGAACAAGTCAACAGATAAATACGCATACAGATCACACCCCAGGCTTTCACGTCTGCACCCCACGAATAAACACATCCATCCAGCTAACTCTAACTCGTGTTACAGGGTAGTAGGATTCAAGGCATGTGCCATAAAGCTGATTGGAACCGCTGACACTGACTACTAAGATAATTGCCACAGTGACAGCGCTGTCAGATGGTGGTGTGGGTGGTGCATAGCTGGGTTTGATCAATGCAGAGAGAGACGGTTCCACTCAATGCAATAAATTGGCTCTTAGAAGAAAATTATTGCACTTCACCAGCTGAGAGGTTGGATGATTTATCACAATGAGCTGTTGTCATATAGTGCCTTTTTGTATTGCATTGCTGTCATGTGATATTTAGCTCTTTTTAATTTACTGAGTGACCACACCGGCCTCTGTGATGTATGCTGTGTTTTACTGGGCCCTTTTTCAAATGAGCCTTGGAATTAATTTGCTCTTCTATAATTAGGATTCCTGTTAGAGATTTTGATCCAGTGACCAATGGCACGAAGGAGCGAGTGAATGAATGAGTCGGTTTCGGTGATTGTCTTTTTCCATTTGTCTGAACGTACTGCGCCTTCTCCAGGGTCGTAATGGATTGGGCTCCATCTTTGTGTGGGCTTCCGGGAACGGAGGGAGGGAGAAGGACAGCTGCAACTGCGACGGCTACACCAACAGCATCTACACCCTGTCCATCAGCAGCTCCACCCAGAACGGCAACGTCCCCTGGTACAGCGAGGCTTGCTCGTCCACCCTCGCCACCACCTACAGCTCGTGGAACCTAAACGAGAAACAGATTGTGAGTTGTGTTTGCATGCAGTGTTTTTTTCTCTCATTCCCTTCCTCCCCTGTGCATTGGATTTAGAACAGTCTGATATTATAATTAGTGCTGAATTGATTAGTCCATCAATCAACAGCAGTTTCGATTAATTAAAGTTGCCTTATGGAGCCGAATGTAAACAATCTTTATGTTTACATTCAGAGTCACCAAAACACATGATGTATCCTTGAGGTTTAACAAACATGCTAAATTAATTTCCTTCCTCATGGCTGCGTTTCATAGTGTAATACCTCCACCTGCAGATCCGTTGAATAGTGTGAAACCATTGACAGGGTGCGTGCCTCCCTGTGTGTGTGTGTGCACAATTACATTTTGTACATGTGGCTGCAAGTAACAGCTGTCTTATTACCAATTAGTCCACTAATTATTTTCTTGATAAACTGATTCTTTTGGTCAGTAAATAGTCAGAAAATTGCAAATTCCCGGAGCTTAATGTGATGCCTTTAATATCGTTTGTTTTGTTCGACCATCAATCCAAAGCCCAAAGATGCAGCTCATTATCACAGAAGACAGAGATGCCCAGGAAATGC
>JAPZEA010000011.1:12773072-12786470 GCA_029783685.1 Heniochus monoceros
CGGACACTCAAGTAAAAATGCTGGACAGTGACGTTGGTTGATGTCGACTGAATGATTAATAGAAAAAGCATAAAGAGATTAACTGACAATTCAATTATTGTCATCAATAATCCTGAACGTCTACAGCCATGCGAGCAGCCCTGTGAGGGTGTACTGAAGCACATTGGTGCTTATGAGCTAACTTCAGCATGCTAACACGCTCACAATGTTAACATGCTGATGTTATAGCAGTTATAATAATCTTTACCATGTTAATCATCTTAGTTTAGCGTGCTAGCATGCTAACAAACACAAAACACAGCTGAGGCTGATGGGAATGTCATTAATTTTGCAGGTATTTGACAAATTAACATTTTGATCTGGCAGTAGGTGAAAGGTCAGAGGATCATCAAAATTATTACAATTCACCCAGATGGACATGGGAATATCCATCACCAAATTTCACTGCAATCCATCCAATGATTGTCAAAAATTGAACTCAAAGCCACAAATGTCAACCATAGAGCCATGCAGCTAGCAGAGCTAAAAACTGCTACAGGACAATGTCACCTATCATTTGTTTGTACTGCTGAAACAGTGAATAAAGTTGACTAAACTTGTATAGATGGTAACACTTCTTTATGCTCGATGATCTGTGCAGGACCTCTGTGAGGAGGAATGGAAGGCACTGAGTCCTGGGCTCAGCTACTTGGAGCAGGTGTGCCAGATGTTAGAAGATACCGCCAGACAACAGATGCACAACCGAGCGTTACAAAATGAGACCAAAGCCCTGCGGCAGCATCAAGGCTTAGAGGTGAGCCAGGTGAAGACATTCATGTATCGCATCTTTGCTAAGGCCATTATGAAGCTGTCATAGTTTCAAGCTGGTGATGACAACATGTCTTCTTGCAGCTCGAGGGTGAATGTAAATTAAACCGTGACACAATTGTCATTCCCCTCACTTGGCTCTCTTTCAGGCTGACTCTAAAGCTGCTGAGGAGGACCTCAGGAGGAGTTTTGAAAGCACAAAATTTTCCAGGCACAATTCCAGTGAACCCCAGCGGCGGAAAGATTACGGACATTTTCGGCAGAGATCAGCTTCTGACACAACTATTGCAACGCTACATTTAAGTGAGTCTTAGTCCACCTGTTTGTTTCCATTTTCACCTTTTGTGCTGAAATGTTTAGTATATTCCATGTATTCGTGTAATATGGAAAAGGATTGCCAGTCTTAGAAAAAAATGTGTTTAAATTGCAGCTGTATTATTGTATGTGTGCTTGATGCAGGAATGTTGAATGCAGACTGCAGAGGGCAGCATCTGAGCACAGATGACCTGCTGGAGACGGCAGAGGAAGACCATGAAGTGCAGGTAGAATATATTCAAATACAACACATAATTTGTACCTATGCAAGAAACACAAATACCTACTAAAGAACATATTATATGATTTGTATTGTGCCTTTTCAGCAGTCTAAAAAAGAGGAGACCAATAAATCTATCAAGAACTGGAAGTTTAAAATTGGGTCTTTGAGAAGAGACGGGTCTGCTGAGAGAGAAGTGAAGGGGTGAGATATTATATTTATAACTGTAACTTCTATGAGGGCAGTATTATTAATCTCATATGATGCATGATGCTCCGAGGAAATGCTCCAACATGGCAGCCAGCCACAGGGACCCAGCGGTCCAGAGCTAATGCACAGTGGATGTGGAGATGCTTTGTTTGCTTTTGGGAGTTCATTTTCAGTCTGTGCTTCTGCTCCTCTGGAACATCTTGTCCCTTTTTCTCATGAACCTTAGCTTACATACAGCTTCCAGCTCTCTACAATGGCTTGCTTCAGCTCTGTTTCATGAATTTTTTATCTATACAGCCAACAGATGCAGTCATCTGAGAAAAACTCAGCCCGGCGACGGTTGAGCCAGCTGTTCAGGAGGAACAGGAGGAAAACTGCCATATAAATGATGATAAACATTTTGGTTTCGGTTGTGAAGAGGAGAAAACGTTACATTAAAAGTCTGAGTGCTGTCACTGCTTTAAAACTGATTTCCCATTCAGCCCATGTAATGGAGCAATCTGCCATGTTTATTTATTGCCCGCTATACTTGCCAGTATTAATTATTTTGATAAATAATATGATTGAACTCTGATGGGAGATTAAATTTCTCATAGCACCACAAAGCCTGACTTTACAGACATCAAACTTGTATCTAATTTTTTTCCCCATCAAAGCTGCAAATTGTAAAGAACACTGGTGTGCACTCTGCTGTATATTAAACTGTAAATGTCAAGTAATATAATGTAAATAGAACTATCTGACTGAAACTTTTATTCATTTTGTCTTGGTGTACTTCTGCAACATGAGAGAAACAAGCTTCAACACCCAAATGCTGCATGTCTGCATGTGAAGGAACAATCTGATATGACTGTTAAATACATCTGAGGAGGAAATATGACTGAATTGGGGCAGCACTAATGATTATTTTCATTATTTTTCAATCAATCCTATCTGTCATTTAGTCCATAAAATGTCCCAGTGAACCCAAATACAATCACTTTACTACGATATAAAAGCAGTTAATCCTCACATTTGAGAAATTGGATCCAGTGAACCTTGTGTATTTTTGCTAGATAAATGACTTAAACAATTCATTACTGATCAAAGTTCCTGATGATTAATTTTCAGTTGATTCACTAATGGATGAATCAGTTAATTGCTTCAGATTTGGAGTAACTTACTGGATAAATTAATGGGTCATATTGACAGATTTTTTAATGTGGTTTCTGCATGAATTAAGGGTATTTGTAAGGGCTAAATATATCTTAGAAATGACCTAATGTGCAAAAAGACACCTTTACTTTGTACCAAAAAATGACATTGATTTTTAAAGCATCAAAGACATTTCTGAATTAGCTGCAAAAAACAGTGTGAGAATAAAGTGATGGCCTTCATGATATCTGTACATTTCAAGGGGTTTTTACAAAACCATTTTAAACACCCTCAAACTGTACAGAAAGCCCATTCAAAAATACCTCAATATAACAATAACGATATTATTACAACAATAATGTATTGCAATACATTAATTAATCCATTAACTATCCCCTAAAATCTACATCGGTGTTTAAGGCAAAACATGAAGTCTAAATAAGCCAGAATTCTGCAGCCAGGTCCTCTCTGCAGCTTGACAGATAACAAGTGCAGGCCACACAGAGTTACTTTTATCATTTATTTAATCTTTATTCACCTAGGTTGGGGGGATAGACCTCCCCTGGCATTCCCATGTAAAGAGATGTCAATGACAAACACGTCCAACCAAACAAGAGAGGGTGAATAGGATTCCAGTCCATACATAAAATACATTTATTTACTATTTATTGAACCACCGGCATCCATTAGTCCCACACAGCATCCATCTGTGCTATTAAATATATAGAGATAACATCTGTGGAGGGATTTATTTACTGTATGTGTGTGAGAGAGAGGGGGATTGGCAGAGAGGGGAGAGCTTATAGACGAAAAGAGTGGTGGTGGGCGGGGCGGCAGCGTCGAGTCATGCCTGCAGTGTCCCCCCTTGTCTACATGATGCCACAGGAGGACAAGGGGTTGGCGATCTGGCAGGTGCAGGCTGACTGGCAGTATTGGCGCACAGTCTGGTAGCAGCTGCGGTCGGCATCCCCGCCCCACTGCACGGGCCCGTTGGGGTCAGAGGGCAAGCGGCTCAGGATGCTGGTGTTGATGGCCAGAGCAGCCAGGCCATAGTCAGTGAACAGCACTGTCTCGCGCCGGCACGTGGGGCAGGAGATGAACTTGTACTTGGGACAGGACTCGTAGAGGATCTGCAGGCACTCCTCACACACCGAGTGCAGGCAGGAGAGGATGCGCGGGCGCTTGCCGGCGAAGTTGTAGGTGTGACCGCAGGTGGGGCAGTCCAGGGGCTCGCACGGCATGACGGGTCCCGAGGAGGAGGAGGAAGAAGTGGACGAGGAGGTGGAGGAGGAGCGCAGCACGTACTGGTTGACTATGACGTCTTCCATCTTGTAGTGGAACTGGTGGTAGCAGATTTCGTTGGCACTGGTTTTGCGCTGCGCCAGGAAGCTCTGCTCCCTGCGCATCACGGGGGCCGCGGGGGACACCATAGGCCGCGGGGAGCCTGCCATGTCCAGGGCCAGGTCGCTGCAGGCCTGGTTGACGATGATTTCGCCTTCGCCTCCGCCGTCCCACGCCACTCTGGGGGGCGGGGCATAGCGCGGCTGGGTGACAGGCACAGGGCACTCTCTGGGGAACTTCTCCGACTGGATGATCTTGACGGTGTCCATGGGGATGGTGACGGGCTGACGCCTGAGGCAGGACATTCGCACGTTTTTGGAGGCGGAAGAGAGAGGGGCTGTGGCTCTTATCAGCGCTGGACACCCCTGCCTGGTTCTGGGCAAGGGGAAAAGAATTGGGCTCTTTCTCTGAAGTCAGCCATTCGAGGGGACATGGGGACGGATGGTTGCCTCCATGTTTCCCTCAGAGATCCCCCCTCGGGTGGGCGCTACTGTGAGCCTGAGTCTTTATGAAGGGAAGACAGATAGAGGAGCTCTGCCGGAGCACTGCAATCTGCAGCTCTTATTCTGTCACCGCTGATATGTACAGATGATTTAACAGTCCAGCTTACAGTATCTGACCAGTGTTGACTATTTAAAGGTAGTTTTTTTTGTTGTTGTTTTAAGTCACCTATGCTGATGTTTCTGTGCTCTGTCTGATGGCTATTAGCAGAATATTCACACACAAGGACAGTTAGTACTTTAGCACAAAGATATGTTCTCACTCAGTGATAACACCAATAAATAATCTCATATGCACACAGATGCTCACATATACACATACAGTACAGGTTGGTGGATGTCTGCTTTCACAGAGTGGGGTGTGGGGGTTGAGTTCAGGCAGTTCAGAAAGGTCCAAGAGGTATTGTCTTGAACTATATCCTGTGGCCTGCCAAGGAAACGTTTGCCTTCTCAAACTAGCCCTTATGTGTGTTTCTCGCCTAAACGCCCCCTCAACTTCCTGTTTTTAGCTGCAGGTTTGTTACGCACTGACTTGAGTGCGTGAGAAAGCAAGAATAACCTCCAGTCTTCGTCTCCGCTCCTGGTCCACTTTGGTCAGGTGACCCTGTGTGACCCTCTAAGTGGCTTGTTGATTAGAAAGAGGGAGGAGGTCTTTTATAGGGAGGTGTCATATAATGCTCTGTTGGAATGACTCCTTCAAGCTCCAAGGCTCCTGAATTCCTCAGAGGTGGGAGTGAAGGGTTTTTATTTTGGACTTTCAGACCGTCCTCCCAACTGAGCAGAAGATGTGATAACAGTCTGAAGAATGCCTCTGTGCTTGTCTCCCTTTTTCAGTGTCTCAGACTCTTAACGTGTCCTCAGGATTCCTTTGGTCCATCTACCTGTGAAAACAGAGAAGAGATTTATAAAATACATGAATTTCTGCTCTGATTAACACATAACAATTTTCAATGACATTTAAAAGCTGGACAGCAGCAGAATGAACAGAGGAAGTTCTCTTGAAACCTTATTTCTGCTGTTTTCATTGTGTTTCACAGAAAGACTTTGAAGTTCACGTACTTCTTTGTTATATTTCTGTGTATGATTGATTTGATTTTTTTTTTACACGTGGACAGAATCAGCTGTAAAATCTACTGTAGCTGTATGAAGATCAGTTTTTATCTGGCGGCGGCTGCCAGGGTGGCTCACGTGGAGAGAGAAAACCTTTTGTCCTATTTCCTTTTTCATCCTGGCCTCGGCCCAGGTGTGCCTCTTTAAAGACGGAGATAATTATCATGTTGCCACATGCTCCGGGGCACAGCGCAGCACAGAGAGTACGCCCGGCTTCTGACTAAACGCAATCGGTCGGAAGATGATGTTGATATGTGGTGCACTTTAGCGTAAGAATTAGAGGGCCCGGCATACCGACTGCATGTCTGAAGCCTGTGGTGAGGGTGATTCAGATCATTTACTTGGTAAGTGGTATTAATTAAATTATATGTTTTAGCTTTGAGGTCATGGCTGGTGATGGTGTTGTGCCAGACTGCATTTTATTCAGAGGCGTTTCTAAAATTAGAAATACCTCTCAGTATAATATAGTCCAGTACACCACCTTTAACCGTGACCTCAATCATAGACATATAATCTAATTTACACGTTTCCGACAATGCAACCACAGCCGAACATTATGAACTTCGTAATGATAAATGTTATGCAATAACTGCAATAGATTGTGTGAGTGTATCCCATAAAATGGCCACTGAGTGTATATATAACATAATATGTGATATGTTTTATGATCTTTCTTCATACATTTAAGCTTCTGTCATTCTGTAGATAGTTATTCTCTCAAAATAATTTTATTTGTCACTCATTAGCACACAGATTTGTTTTATTCGGTGTGTTTAAGATAGACACACACACATTGAGGTAGGACTTTAGAAATACTGCAGTAAAGAGATCAAGTGCCCCCTGCACCTCCCACCAGCACACAGATCATTTTCACCAGACACCAGAAACAGTTCACCTCAACAGTTTTCTTCTATCAAGGAGGATAAGAATGTTTGTTTGAAAAGCTGACATCCAAAACTTTAACATTTAAAAACTTTTGAAAACCTTCAGGAATTTGTAACGTGCTTTTCCACCAGTTATAGAAGGAAAAGTGTTCTGTGAGCTGCCTCCGAACAGTAATCGTAACGTGCCACACTGTCTGGCCTGAGCAGGTGATTGTGACACACGTTGCGGTTCTGCTCTTGTCACGCTTCCTGCTTCCTATCAGCATCATCTTGTGAGTTGCGTCAGTTAGACTCGAACATGTGTGGGAACAGGTTACAATCCCCCCCCTACTGAGGGTTTGTGTCATACTGTGTGTGGGTATGTGAAAAAGAACAAGTGTATGGCTGAAAATTTTTAGTTTGACCAAAACAATAGCTGCCAAACAGCAGAGGAGGGAGGATGACACATCTTTCATTCTCTGCACGTCTGTCAAACAGCGATGATTCATTAGAGGAAAGAAAAAAAGCTGAGCAGAGGAGGTGACCTACATGGTGAGGAAGAGAGAGAGAGAGACAGAGAGAGAGAGAAAGAGAGAGGAGAGGCAGCGCAGCTCTGGTTCTGGCTTCTATTTATGGTTTGTTTATCTGTGTACCTCTCCGTGGTTTCCTGCCCCCAACCCCTGTTGAAGATTCACACCGAATGACGGGCGGAAGTGCTTTAGCCCATAAATCTCATGTGATGCAGTGAGCCATACTGGGCAAACAGGCAGACGTTTGTTTCTCCCCTTTATCCTTTCTCAATGAGTCTGTTGACATGTTTGTACATCCCACACTGAAACACACAGAGCTGTTAGCCAGAATCGCTCACACTATCACCAAATGTCTCCAGCACTGCAGCGCTGCAACACTTCTCCCAAAATAGCTTCTGTTTCTTTCTCATCCTCTTGCAAACGCAGCATGCATTCATGCACGTTTGATAAAGATAGTGATATGTTTAGGGCTTGTTGCTTGGTGCTTTTAGAAGATATTTATGCAAGAATTTTCACCATAAAATTGAGTATGACGGCAAGAAGGAAAATTGTACAAAATTATTAAAAATGTAACAGTTAAAAGTAGCTCAGGCTGTACGATCAGGAAAAGACAACCGTTTTTCTTCATACAATATTATGAAGACCAAAATTACAAAACGCTGGATGATATGCTTACAACCAATATAGTAATTTATAAGCATAGTTTTTTAATATATATGACTCACCAAGACAAGAAAATATATGCAAAATCAAAAATGATCAAATTGATATTCAGTACAGTTAACTGCGTTCCACTGTTATGTATTATATGGGACAAAACTCTTTAGAAAAATGTAAAACAAAACATCTAGGAACTAATTTTGTAAGTAACAAATTCCTTGGAATCATAATCGATCATATCAATATAGGCACATGATCGGATTCTTAGTCAGGTTTACTTATTCTACGATCAGATATGTACTGTTTAGTTCATAATCTGCTGCTATTAGACTGTTTTATTTAGGAAAAGTTCTGCTTGTGTTGATAACATTTAACAATTTGAAAATTTTGGCTTCTTTTGTTAAATAAAAAAAGTGTATCAAAAAACACATTTGCGTTCATCAAAGTATCAAACATTTAACATTTTTCTATTAGTGACTGAAGTCAGAATAATATCAGCAGCCTCAAACAATGTTAAATGATGCCCTACATGATACTATAGTGTGCTACAGTATATTGATGTGTCTCAGCTCTATACATGGTTGATGTAGTGCAAGAATACAACTTTAGGGCTGAATTTTTAATTTAATTCAAAATATAGCAAATTAATTAGAGCTCCACTGACAAATCTGCTGATATGAGCTTATTGCAGATGTGTCTGTGTTGGTGTATGTATGGGCCAATAAATAAGGTGAAGCTGCAGTATAGACCAGCCAGAGATGTGTATGAGGTAATTTAGAAACAGCGTCAGCATTCGAATCAACTGCAGAGAACAACAACAAAAAATATATAAAAAGATCTAAAAAATGTCTGTTTATTTTAAAATACTTGAGTGAATACTGGAAAATATGATTTTTTTTTTTTAAAGTTCTCGAATAGAGATATTGGTATTAGCCGGAACTATTGTTTGAAATTCAAATGATCAGCTTCATATTTCACAGGTGCTGTATATGTCTGGACTCATTATGTGGATATAAACAGCTTGTGGAAACATGTCTGCTTGGTGGTGGCAGGGGTCGAGTTGATAAAGCTCCAGGCTGCATGAGGAGCCTTTGAGCCTGGGGGAGATGAAGCAGCTAAAATTACCCTCTAATTTGGTGACAGTGCTATGAAAAGGGCTGATAACTGATGCAGGCTGCCTGCTGATGGGCCTGCTTTGGCGCAGCCTCCTCCTAATCGACAGAGCCCTCTCCGGTTATGTAAGAAGCTCATCTCCGACCCAGCCACCATATTAACACAGTGCTGCAGCTCTCACACAGTCTTGACATTGAGTGTGTGCCTCTGTGTGTGTGTGTGTATGTGTGTATACACAGCTCTGGATCCTCTCCCTGCAGAGGAATTATTACACTAATGAAATCATGACAGGCATTTGACCTCGTCATCACAAGCAAGAGGAGGAAGAGGAGAGCTGACCACAGAGATGTCAGAGGAGTCTGTCTCAGCAGCAAATTCCTTAACCACATACAGAGCTGAATACACATAAAGTCACACACACATACCGTAGAGCATTCTTACCCTCAGACAACTCCCCATCACGTACACGGCACCACCCTTTACATTCCAGCAGACACACAAACAAACAGATAACAGATATGAGCCACTGAAAGGAACATTTTTAAATGCGCATATCATGCTAGATTTATCTGTGACTGATTAAACTGACACTAACACACACCTGAAGAGAGAGAAAACACACACAGCTCCACACGCCTAGAACATTCCTCTCCTCTCACACTCCCACTATGTTTCTTCATCTCTCTCTCACACACACACACACACACACACACACACACACACCGACAGCTCAGGTCCTCATGATAAAACGGGATAGATTCCACCTGTGCAGATCGGAGAGCAGGAGAAGGGCACCGTGTTCTGAATGAGTCATAGAGACCCTGCACCGATCTGTCTCCCTGCCTGTCTCTCTCTCTTTTCTCTCAATGAAAATCTGTCTATCAGTCTCTCACACTTGCTGTCCATACATCCATCTAACGTGAGCAGTCTGTTGGCGTGGACAGAACAGGCGGTACAGGTCTTTGTGCCCCTACACCACATACCAGCAGTATGTCAGGTATGCCAGCTATGTTGAGATGAGTATCCACATTTATGCCTCTGCTGGTAAAAAACATCGCCACATCTCTCCTCGGACCTGTGTGGGATATTATGCTGTTATTTTGATTACATAACATATTATGACCTTAGCGTGATCTGATGACAAATCCCCAGATTTACTGTATGTTCGCTGGCTGCAGCTTCTCTCTGGAAATCTTGTGGGGATTCAGTGAAATATTGTGAGTGATTTAGATATAGGAGGACTTGCTTCTGTGGCATATTTTACAATTTGACAAGCATATTAAGTGTGGTACTGTATGAATGCTGATGGCAGATGCAGCTCCGTGTGTTGTATTCATGTCCCTGGTGTTTGGGAAATTCATTCCTTTCTCAATGGGCTTTTGTTTACAATCATGTTCTGAATAAAGGAATGAATTTCATTCACATGTGACCCACAGCAGGTTGATGTCGTAACTTAAATACCAAGATTTACATACAAAATTTAAATATTTTTTCCAGGATTCAGATCTAGATGTGATGTTTGGATCTAATTCTTGTATTGCAGTCAGTCCATCAAGCTGTGATTGCATGCAATTATTCCACAGGCCACTGTATGATGGCAGTCTGATGTTTGTGTTTTTGCATGGGCAAAAAGTGCTTAGTGGGTATGTGGGGAGATGTTGTTTTTAATAATTCAGCACGCTGTCATTCATGGCAGACATCGGCCATTTTGCCTCGCAATTCATTACAGCCAAGTGCTCTTTGTTCTCGTCTATGTAGCTCCCACGGCAACATGGTAGAGCTGCACACTGGCAGAAAAATAAGAGCAATAACAATCATCGCTCTGCCTGACACGGACCTCATCGAAGATTTATGAGGGAAACGTTCAGCAAATGCCCAGCTCTTCAATAACAGCAGTGCCTTGATTGATAAAGGCGATTGATTTTTATTTTAAGGGAGCCTGTCTCAGCACAGGGTTAAGGCGGACGGCACCGTTGATGTCGTGTGAGCAGAGGCTCAGTGGGGACTGCGAGATAGAGGTGAGGTGGCCAGAATATTTGGACCGTATGCAATGGAGCAGCTTTAGCATGTGGGAGGGGTGTGCGTTCAGGAGCAGTTATGCAATCCCAGCATGGTGTACCCAGCACTCTCACTGCAGCGCCAATGTATGGCCAATATGGAGATGCCTTCGCGCTGCTGACAGCTACAGAACAGGCCGTTCTGCCCTGTCCCTATCAACCCCCACCCCCTTCCTCATGCCCCCACTGTCTGTCTGTCTGTCTGTCTGTTTGTGCAGAAGTCTGTGGAATGTCATAACCACTGGAGACATGACACTCTGGAGATACCATCTACACCCAAGCTCACACATCATCACGTTCCTTAACATGGATTCTGATCATTGTTACTGGCTGATGCAGATAAGTAGGTGTGCAGTGTTTGCTCTGTGCACATATGTGTGTATCCATTCATGCATCTGTGTGTGTGCGTGTGTGTGTGTGAAGATCTTTCTGGAAGCTTCTTCCTGGTTCTTGAACATATTAAGACAGCCTTCAGTCACTGGTCTCCTCTTAATGTCACCCTCCATGCTAAAGCTCCAGCAAGATCAGTGTCTGTCTGCTGAGGAATCTGGTTTTCATTTATCCCTCCCCCACTCCTCCAGATCTTTTAAAATCTGTATCGATCCTCTATCAGATATCCCCTGATGGAGAATAGATTCATTCTGTGCAAACAACCTTTCATTTTCTGCATTTCACCCAAAGAAGAACTATGTCTCACACTTTATCTGGATGGTGGCAAATGGAAAAACATTTAACCGTTCCATGTCTGCCCCATTATCACCAATTTGGAACGATTTGGGTTGTAGAAATACACACATGTTAAAGAATATTTATAATGATGAAGGCTTCCGCACCTCTCAAGACCTAAAGGAAGACTATTCACAGCCAGGTTATTTTATTTGAGACTCAGTTCCGCCTTAAAGACTCATGAGGTTCCCTCGAATGTACTCCCACCTGCTCACCCCCTTGATACTCCTCTTAACTCTAAATCCTGTGGAAAACTGATCTTCCCTCGTTCTCTAAGTGATGCTGGCTCTCTTTGTTTAGCAGTATCTTCATCTCCTCTAAAAAGCTCGCCCACCAGTTTATAAATTACACATTTTTACTGCACAGTACACAGAGAACATCTCACGCCAACTCGTACATTCAGGAAATTAATGTAACACCTGCTCTTACGCTGTGGGCACATATATGCATATGTTTTGGTATTGTGATACTCTCTGGACACAGTGTGCTTAACAAACCACTGTGCTGGTTTGTTTTTTCTTGGTTTTAGTTCTGCTGAAAACAAAAATCACACTAAAAAGTTGGTTCCAACCCAGCTGTGATTTACTGTCATGTTTCCTGCTCATTCCCAGTGTTTCTGTTGTTTGTCTCTTCCTCCTATTTCTTGTCCATCCCTTGTTTGTCCTCTCTCTTTTTTGCTCTTTGTCTCTCACCCAGTCTATAGATAACTCTTTTTTTTTTTTTTCTGCCTTTCTCTTTCCTCTCTTTCCTTCTCCCCCCATTTTCTTCTCCAAAGGAAATCTTTCAGGCATGTCCAATTGGCTCTGGCCACCACATGCATGTCTCCCTAGTGGGAATAAACCATAAAAATTTCTCTCTTTCTCTAACATTCACACACACAAACACAGTCTCTCACACACACCTATATGCACACATACACACACACACACACACACACACACTTCTAAATGAAGCTGTGACTCAAGGAACAGGCCACTAAGAGAACATCAGACTTCTCATTAAAGGTTTGCTATACTGTCCCTGTCCCCTTTACGTTTGTGTGTGTGCGCTCGTATGTGTGTGTGTGTGTGTGTGTGTGTGTGCAGGTGTGTATATGTCCTCGTGTGTGTCCATGTGTGTGTGAGCAAGTGTGACATAGAGACGGATCCCCGTGGTAATATTGTGGGTTCACGCCTGGTTATGTGCCACATAGGTCCTTTTCAGTGGACCCTGGCCACCCACCCTCACTCACACACACTCACAAACAGACCCACATTCACATAAACAAAGTAAATTGGATAGATTTATATTATTGCTGTTGTAAAACTTCTCTTTGGTTCTTGTTCAGCTTTTCTTATTCTACCTTTTTATCTTTTCTCTTTCACTCTCCTAATTCGTTTTATTTGTAGTTACAGGGACATTCTCTATTCACCTCATTACTTCCAGTGCACCTTACTTCCTTTCTTCTTCACTGTGTTATTCTGTCTCTGTTTCCTTTTAGCTTGCACAACCAGTCTTGAGTTCCTGTTAAACCTTTCCATTTCGATTACATTATGTGATTTCTAAACTGAAGCTTAACCCACAGAAATACTGTTTTCATAAGTTCCTCAAAAGGTGATCTTTAGTTGTATAACTTGCAGGAAAATGTCCTTAAATATGTGGATGATTATTCTTTGGTCGACTGTGTAGTCCGGGGGTTCTCAAACTTATTACTCAAAGGTTTGAATCAGATTTTTATTCAAGGCCAGAACGATTTACGATAACAAAATAATATTTAATCAGTTAATTAATGTCACATCTCTTGTGATTGATCCATATTTATTACTGACTACT